>KK121828.1:537270-578145 GCA_000611955.2 Stegodyphus mimosarum
GATCCGGAAAGAAGGAACAAAGAAGAAGACCAATGTGGAGTGGATTTTCTTTGAACTATCGCACCGACTCACACGTCTCTGTAGAAGGTACGGTAACGGCTCAAAGTTATCAGGATAACGTCCTCGAACTTTTTGTGAGATCGCATGCAGAAGCAACTGAACTAGCATTTACTTTTATTGATGAGAATGAATCTCCAGATAAAGCATATCTCTTGGATATATATCTCGAAAGTCAAGGCATTGCTTGCCGTAAAGCTTCATTCACACAGCACACGTCTCTGTAGAAGGTACGGTAACGGCTCAAAGTTATCAGGATAACGTCCTCGAACTTTTTGTGAGATCGCATGCAGAAGCAACTGAACTAGCATTTACTTTTATTGATGAGAATGAATCTCCAGATAAAGCATATCTCTTGGATATATATCTCGAAAGTCAAGGCATTGCTTGCCGTAAAGCTTCATTCACACAGTGGTTTTAAAATCATAAGTGATCTAAGCCGAAGAATATGTATATAAAGAAAGAAAACTTCCATAGATGTACTGTAAACCAATTTGACTACTGCGCCGCTTTATCATGGAGGGACAAATTCCCGTCGGCAAATCGCCAGATATACAGGAAATCGAGAAATATGATACAAATTCGAAAACACTTACAGGATTCGATGTTCGACAAAACTTTTCGCGATAATTTAAACTCGAGCTTTTCCAGATTTTGTTAGTCAAAATAAGTAATCCATTATTTAGCTTATTTGCTCGGATCACTGATTGAATTTATGACCATACGGAAAAAATGGTATCACATAACTTTAGCTCTTGACGAACGTGACGTTCGACCTTCGACACCGGTTCGACGACTATTTCGCGCATGCTCAAAAAGGTATTAAGGTTAGATCTGCCTCGACAGCTATTTCGCGTATGCGCAGAATGATATTAAGACTGGATGGATAACCCCTGTTTACCTCTGCGGTCTCAGGGAGCCACCTCTGCTTTAGCGACGTTTTCGTTCTTAACGTATATATGTTTCCTCTAAACCAAGCTTCGTTGCTAGACAACCAGATTGGGTCCGTGACACTTAGCCGACACCAGTTAGCCGACAGTTCATTTATCCGACACGAACAGTTAGCCGACAAGACATTTAGCGGACACGGACAGTTAGCCGATAGGACATTTAGTCGACAGGACATTTAGTCGACAGGACGTTTAGCCGACAAGGACACTTAGCCGACAAGGACACTTAGCCGACAGGACATTTAGCCGACAAGGACAGTTAGCCGACAGGAAATTTAGCCGACAAGGACACTTAGCCGATAGGACATTTAGCCGACACAAAGAGTTAGCCGTCAGGACATTTAGGTACGGAACACTTAACTGTCAAAACATTTAGTCAACAGGACACTAAGCCGACAGTGACGTTTAGCTGACACGTCCCCAATTACTATTTAAACTTACTATCAATTACAAAATTTCTCGACTTCTCTATCAGTTCAATATTTAAGTTATTTTTTCACATATCAGTAAAATTCCTTTTTCGATTCTTAAAGATCTCATATGTGCTTTTAATTCTTGGGTAATTTAGCATTGCTTGATATGTATCGTGCTGTTTAGCGTATATTGGCCAAATTGGAAAAGCGTTGAAATTTCTCGTCAGGGAATATGATTTAATTTTCGAAAGGAAAAAAGAATTTGTCACTTACGTCACAACGGTCACTTAGTTACATTTTAATATGGGATCTTCAAACATTGTCCTTAAAGCTTCTTCATTTAATCAACTGGGTTCCTTTGAACACTTTCACATCATTAATAATTTTTCTTGTTTACTTAATGATATTTTACAATCTGGCTCTTCCTAATGCTTTCAAATTTGTAGGAAATTAAAAGCGTGATTCTGTAACATTTTATTGACCACGCCTCTCGGTTAAAATACAGTGTGGTTATAAAGAAACTTTGCCAGTATCTGCACTTCTAGCGTCCGTTCCAGTTAACCAATCAAGATGAGATTCCAAATATAGTTATTCGGAGGTACGCGGTCGAGATTTTGTGAACGGCAACACAGGAGCGCTCACGGTTACTGTTATAGTTACAAAAACTCGAAAGTATCGAATGGCAACGCCAACTTTTTCTGGTCGCAAAATGTTCAGCGCATGCCAAAACCCTAAATAGCGTTGGAACGGTACCGATATGTCCAAAAACGGACGTGTTATGCATACACAAAAAAGAGTTCTGAAAACCGGCCAACGAACACGGTCTGGGAGCACGCAGAAAATTTGCATATAACAGAGACAAGATACCAATCACAGAACGTCAATTGCCAAATATTCAGCGCAAGAAATCGATGAAATGCCAGATGGGTACGCGAAGTCGTCATTCGGGAACTCGCAGATAGCGACGAAATTACTCTTCCTGGGAAAGTTCGTGGTGAACTGATAAAACTGTATTATCAAACTGGGGTGAATGCTACTACCGGAATTGCGTAGTCGGAATGCACTCAATGACATCGTTTGGATGCAAGATGGTGCACCTTCACATAAAGCAAGGTTTGTCAAAGGGTATTGGAACAGCATTCTGGTGATCGCATCATCTCGCACCATTATCCTTTTCCGTGTCCTTTGCGATCCCCCGATCTGACGCCTGTGGATTTCTGGTTTTGGAGATATCTCAAATCCAAAGTTTACCTGCGCAATCCGCAAACTTTGTTGGATTTAAAGGATTCTATACGGCGTGATGCTGCAAACATCCCTCTTGCCATGTTGCGTTCAGCGGTATTGTCCACCGTCTCCAGATAAAATGCATACTTGCTTGTGATGGCATCCATGTGGAAAATGTTTGATCTAAATAAAGATATTCTTTTGTTCGATATGTGTTGTCATCAGTGATCTCTGTATTGTCTCTGTCATATAAAATTTTCTGCTTGCGCCCAGATCGTGTTTCGTTGGCCGGTTTTCAGAACTCATTTTTGTGTATGCATAATACGCCAGTTTTTGGACATATTGGTATCGTTCCAACGCGGTTTAGGGTTTTCGCATGCGCTAAACATTTTGCGACCAGAAAAAGGTGGCGTTGCCATTTGACATTTTCGAGTTTCTGTAACTATAACAGTAACCGTGAGCGTCCCTGTGTTGCCGTTCACAGAATCTCGAGCGCATATCTCCGAATAACTATATTTGCAATCTCATCTCGACCGATAAATCGGAATGGACACTAGAAGTGCAGATGTTGGCAAAGTTTCTTTATGACCACTTTGTACTTACTTAGCTTAATGTTTATAACACTAAACTGTTGCATAATGTTTAATTTAGAAGTAAAATATTCTTTAAGGTTTTTTTTATTCTGAACTAAACACATTTCTGCAAAAACTACATTATTCACCCTTCATATATCGAAAACGTTGCTGATATGCAACTCCAATCTTATTTTCTAATTGCGCTTGCTAAATGATTTGGATCGTGTTGAGGTCGCGCGGAAGCCTTTTGAATATGATTTACCAGAATTGAATGGTGCATATTTTAGTGCACTAAAAATATACATAGAATTTCTCTTTTCCTAATTAATTTGTATATAATATTATGTACTCTGTTTTAAAATCAATTGTAACAATATTACGCACTCTGTTTTGATAGTCGCGATGTATAATTTTCAATGTAACGTGTTATATTAATGTTTTTCTTATATAATGTAACTTTTCTCACTATCGGTTAAAAATTTATAAATTTTGTTTCACTTTTCATAAATTTTATTCTTTTTACTTTTTATTATTTCCCTTTCTCGGTTTTGGTTTAGCTGCATGGTAATGAAAATGGAAAAATGATCCGTGCCCGTTTTCATGAGTACCTGAGGGCATTTTTGTGGTGAGCCCTTTCCTTGATTCCCTAAGCACGTGCATATATTGCTTAACCCAGCCTCATGTGCATTTATGTATATTCTAACTAGATGTAACAATTTACTACGCCTAACACATTTTATAAAGCATTTGTTTATAATAACAATAAAAGCTGGCTCCGGTTTAACATTCAAATGAAATAGCCAAGCACATACGTTACTTATATTATCTCTTTAACTTCACCAAATAGTGATGTCGTTTCTCTTCCAAAACTTTCGTTGTTCGCTTCTCAATCTATGGTCCTCGGACTTTAACCGGGAATTTAACATCAATATCGTCGACTTTCTTAGTGAACTGCGATACGCTGACAACAGAAAACCCATCTTTGTTTAGCTCCGCCTTAATGGCATCCACAGGCGAATTATCCGGCAAACCACGAATCACTAATTTAGGCGGAGTATCTTTCCTCGGTCGCAATGTGCTAAACTGCACCTTGTACTTCATTAGAACAGCAAGTGCTTCATCTCTATGAGAGTCGAAAATTAAGGTTATTTTATCTTTAGTCAGAACTCCTACTTAATTCTTTGCACCGGTTTTGGCAAAAAGACCTCTTAGATCGCTCCATTTCACCTCCGGTCTTGAGAAGAAAATCGTGGGAATTTTTAGTTCTTGGGTCCAGTCTCAGGCTCCGGAGAAAGCGAGAGATTTTTATCATCCTTTTCCTTTTCAACAACACAGTCCATGGGCTCGGCGGCGAAGCCCGCTGCGCCAGAGCCCTTACCCAGATTCATAAATATACGATGTCTAACGTGTAAATAGCATTCTGAGGTTGTAAATAGAATTTCAGAAAAATAAGTAGTTCCAATGTGGAACTGACAGGGAAAGGAAATTTCATTAGTGGGAGGAGCGAAACCACTTTGAGCAAAGTAGTAATGAAATGTGAAAGATTGGGAACAGCGAGACTGATTGTCGACTAAATGTCCTATCCTCTAAGTGTCCTTGTCGGCTAAATGTTCTGTCGGTTAAGTGTCCTTGTCGGCTAGCTGTTCGTGTCGGCTAAATGTCCTGCCGACTAAGTGTCCATGTCGGCTAAGTGACCGTTCCGGCTAAGTAGCCTGTCGGCTAACTGGTGTCGTTTAATTGGCCTGTCGGCTAACTGGTGTCGGTTAGTTGTCCCGTCGGCTAAGTGTCCGCGACCGAACCAGATCTTGCTACGTCAGAAAAACTGATTTGAGAATTTTGTCTAAATGTTCTAACTTTTCGACTTTATGCCACCTGGAATAAGAGTCAACCAATCACAGCGATGCAAACATCAGTCGAAGGTTTCGCTGAGTCAGCTACACATTTACGTACGCGCAGCTTTCCCTTCCCTGACTGGCTGTGGTTTAAACCCTGCTAAAAGACGTAAATAGGCTTAATGACTTTTATGCCTTAAACCACAAAATTTTATGACGATAAAACAGTCGTCTGAACGAAACATAAGGATTTCATATTTCCGTAGATTAGCCGCCTAAAATAGTTATTATAAAAAAGATACATGTACGTAATGATTTTAATGAATGCAGTTAATACCAATATTCATGGGTTCAGCTAGTTATCAATAATACTGAAATGAATCTGCCTTCATTACTTTTAAAATGCGTAGTTTCTTAATAAATTTGAAAGCAAAATTAAATATTATGCTTTGCCGAATAACAGCATACTGCCCGAGGGAGAGGTAAAATTATTTTATTTAGAAAAGCCTCTTCTAAATCCCTCAGTTTGTCGATTAAATTTGAAAGACAAATATCTTACTTTTCGCCGAGTGGCAACACGCTTCTTTCTTTCCGTGTCTCCTGATTAAATATGAAACATAATTATCTTACGCTTTGCTGAGTGGCAGCACGAAACAGCTTTCACGTAGCTGAGATTTTATTCAAAAGTTTCCTAAAGTCTCACAAAATATGAAACAAATTTTAAAAATTTGAAACTCAAAATTCGAGCTTCGAGGTGAACATGTTCGGGCGGAGGAAATGCGTTTAAAATGAGCGTTCAAAATATGGTGGCTCTAGACGTCGCCGTTCTTTTTATAATGTGAGGACCATACATGCGTACATACATGCATAGATTCTTCATTATTTTGTAGTAGAGATACAGCAAAAGTTCTAAAAAGAATATTTCTTACTTTATTTACTTTTCGTGAAAATAATTCATCATGAATTTATACAGATGTTAGGTGCTTTTTCGTTTTCGAAGAATGAAAAGTCCTTAGTGGGATTCGAACCAAATATTTTCCGAACGCCAGTTGGACCTGCTACCGATTACACTACGAGAGCATTCAATGGGAAAGTCAAAAATTCTTTACAAATGTATTTTAATCTTCTTTCGTCCACTAGTGATTTTGTATCCAATAACATTACTGATTTTTCTGTATACTAATTATTACAGCACATTAGTAATTTCGTTTTTTGTTAGAAGTAATACGTACGTCTGATTTCGTGTTTTTAGAAAATAAGCCCTTAATTAAGTAAGGAAATTCTCTGTTTTCTAGAATCGTATGTGGGGAGTGCAACTTTAAAAATTTTGTGTAAAAGAGGAATTTTTTTAAATATTAAACGTTTGTTCCTCAACTTTTATTTCATTTCTTATGTTACATTTTATTAGATGTACATCAGGATTGTTATTAAATTTCCGGTATCTTGCAAAAGTATTTCACGTGTTTCATACTTTTCTATGAACTATTAAGTATTAACCGAGCGTTACAACGAACATCGAAGAATGTTGGCATAGAACGCCTGCTTAAAACTTTAGCTGTCAACACATGAGTAAGAAACCTTATTTTAGAATCCCTAAGCACACGTGGAGTAGAAAAATTACTATGTAGTCTAAGAGTTAGCTTCTTTAGAATAAAAACACGCTCCCTTTGAAATGAAATGGTTTTTCTCTCATATAGAAATGTAATATTTCTGTGACATTTAAAATACAGTATTTTTTTTTAATCATTCTACATTTTTCCCTGATTTGAAACTTTCGCTGATTGCTTTTTCGGTAACTCGGTAATATAGGCAGAACGCTACACAGATATTTGTTTAAGGACGGGATACTTTAAGAAGAGGACTTTCAAACAGAAATGGACTTATATTCAAATTTTCAGAGTACCTTACCTTAACTAGTCCGTTGTCTTATGATTTTGAACTATGTCAGTATTTAAGTGCTAGTGTAATCACATGGTAACCATTGCATATAAATAATATAAATAAAGTATTAATGCAAAAATCCTACTGTAACCAGTGAATGCATATTCTGTAGATGTCAAAAAAACTTATTGAATTTTTATCTATGTATTTTATGTTTAAAATCATAAAACATCCATTGACCTGTATGCAACTGTAGACAACAAATGCTCAATCTCACTGAATTTGCAATGGCGTAATTAAAATTATAGTACATACATTGAATGTTATTCCAGTGTATGTACACATACATTGAATGTGAATGCTGTACCATAAATACACTCATGTCCATAAATTAAGGATAATGCAAAATCAGGCAAAGGAAGAGTTAGAAGCAAAACAAATTTGACTTATTTGTAAAGCTTATTTATTAAACAAAAGGTAAAGAGCAACAAAAGATGCTATATGTTTGATATTATTAAAAAAATTAGCGATTTTTTCTTCCTGGAGCAAATTACAAGGAAACCCTATTTACAAAAAAACAATATTACATGGTTGGTATGATTGTTAATACATTGTATGTCTCCCAGACAATGCAATACAGTTCGTACAACGCCTAGGCATGCTCAGTATCAAATTATCGATCTGATCTTGGGGGACATTACACCATTCAAAAAGCAATGCTCTCCGAAGTTCCAGTAGACATGTAGGAGGAGTTTGACGGGCTGCAACTCTTCGGCCAAGCATGTCCCACACATGCTCTACTGGATTCAAGTCCGGTGAGAATGCTGGCTAGTTCATACGGGTGATGTCCTCCGATTGAAAGCATTCGCTTACGATGTTTGCACGGTGAGGACGGGCGTTGTCATCCATAAACACAAATTGTGCGCGCATGTCACCCCGAAACAAATGTACATGTTGTTCCAGAATTACGTCCCGATAGATCTGCTTTGTCATGGTTCCAATTTGAACATGCAGGTCAGTTCAGGAACCCAGAATAATTCCACCCCAAACGAGCACTCCTGCACCACCGTAACATTGTCGTTCAATGATGTTTTCATGGTGGTAACGGGTATCTGGAACTCTCCATATAAAAGTCCGGCGAGAATCAGACTGCAAGCTAAACCTGGATTCGTCGGAAAACATCACACAAGCCCACTGTTGCGGTGTCCACAATGCATACTCTCTACTCCAGGCTAACCGCAGGCGACAGTGAGTTGCAGTAAGTGAAACGCATCTGACAGGTCTACGAGGGTCTGTACACGGTCTACCTTGAAATTGTCGTACCAGTGGCTGAAGAGAGCTGACGAGACAGGTCTGAGGCTGTGCTCCGCTTGTTTCCTTTGGCAGTAACTACCAAATACCGGTCTTCATTCGGCGTTGTAACTCTGTGGCGACCTGTACTGTAACGTCTACTCACATTATCATCATCTTGGAATTGTTGCCAAAGCCTGGAGATAACATGCTGGGCAATTCCAAATTCGTCTGATACTTCCAGTTGGGTACGCCCACATTCCAGACGGCCGATAATTCTACCACGTAAAAAATCATCCAAATGCGTCCTTTGTGTCATAACTATTCGGTTATTGCACTGAAATGCTTATAAAGCGCCTGCGAACAATTTTTCTTCTTTGCCTGTATTCCTTTTATATCACTCTCTTACACTCTCATTATTGTGACGTACCGTCGGTGTTATCTGGTTACTTTCTAAAATTTGCATATGATTCTTGAAGATGTGTGTAGTGATTTTACAGGTGATATATTTATTTTAGAGTTCGATTTCCGCGTGACTCCGAATTATCCTTAATTTATGGACATGAGTGTATTTCAATAATGCCGTAAAACACAGGACAGGACACCCAATAGTGACACCACCAGAGGTAGAAGAACTTATAATGTCGGTTACACCTCCGCATCAAAACGAAATCGTAGGCCCCAGGGTAAAATCTTGTTAATCTGTTAGCTAGAGTAAGAAGCCTGTACCTAGTTATTCAAGGTAAATAATAGGTGACCCCCTGCACTTATACCTATTACCCTACTCTTGATTTGAAGACTTTCGGCAAAAATTTTCATTCCTTCGGCGCATGACAATACTGCTGAGATTGCAATCAAGTCACATATCCTTTCAAGTATTCAATTATACTCAATGTTTCTTATTGTTTTGTTTCTCGGGCTATTCTTCTATGGCATAGCTTCAAACAGCTACATGCTCAGATGGGATGCTTTGCCTGTGGATTCATCTGACAAAAGGATTAACTTTCTGGTGAGCCACCAGTGGTCGAGTGTTTAAGATCACTGAGTAAGAGAAATTCGAGTGAGAAAAAGAAATTCAACCTCAGGTGAATGGATTGGCTGCATGGTTCATTTTCGTGATTTTACCAGGGTGTAACGCAAATAATATCAGTCAGCTCCTAAAAGCATTCTCAAGAAGGATATCTATTCCCTCAGTAAATAGTTCTCACATGCTTTGCCGTATTCAAATAAACTGAAACTGTAACTGTAATTTCCTGTAAAATTTCTATCCTTTTTAAGAACATCAGCGTTGACGCATCAGTGTGAGATGTCACAGTGTCGCAATGTTTCGCGCAATATTAATAGTTGACAAGACGCATGGTGATAAACACATAGAAAAGCAATGTCTGGAAAATCTTCGAAAGATTCTATAAGAGGTTTTTAATGTCAGATGTTGGAAAAAGTTTGGATACGTAGAAATGATTGTTACATTTAAAGCAAAGTACGCGATTTTACCACAATTCCTATAAGTAATTATTCTGCAACAATGCACAAGAAACTTGCTCGAATTCGTAGCTCGTGTAGCTTCAAAATTTTTATTTTTACTTTTTTTAATATGTTCCTTTAATCATAGCATGAACATTTTACACGCATCAAATAATTTCCCAAAGAAAGCATACTTGTTAATATTGCCTGCTGGCTAACGTAAAATTCAATGTGCTCTTGTTATAACTTATAAGAAGTTCTTATTTTCAAAGTAAATACCATGAAGAAAAGAGTTTTCAAAGTGTGTCATTTTATTTTCGTTGTTATTTATTGAAAACAGCCGTTTGCCCTGCGAGCCGCCTGAAGTAGTTATTATAAGAAAGAAAAATGCATATAATGATTTTAATACATTCAGCTAATGTCAGTTCACGGGTACAGTTAATAATTAGAGATGAAGAACAGAGTTTATTGCTTTTAAATTTCTCAGTTAAGGAATTTAAATTTGAAAGAAGAGTTAAAATTTCTCAGGCTTTGCCGATTGGCTATGCACTACCCAGGGAAGCTAAAATTACTTGATTTCGAAAGCTGACAATCCATTTCTTTTAACTTGCAAAGTTTGTTGGTTAAATTTGGAAGACAAATATCTTGCGCTTTCCGAATGACAACACATTTGTTTTAAATCACTGAGTTTATTAAATTCACTAAAAATTCATTAAATTTTCTCAAAACTTTAGGAAAATAAAAATCAAATTTTAAACTCAAAATTTAACTTCGAAGTGTATTTGTTCGGATGGAAGATTACATGCGTTAAAAATTGATGTCTCTTGGTTTTACGCAACGCGAGGAACGTACAGACGCACATAACACATACATAAATACATACATACAGATTTTTCATTATTTAATAAAACAGTTATCATAAAAAAGAAAAATGTACAAAATCTGAGAGACTTCAGATATTAATGGTCGCCTACAAGGACTCTTTTATCAGTAGGGATTCTCAATAGTGATGACCTAAGTGGAGTATCAAAACATTTTGTGGGATACTAAATGAATATGCATTTAGACTAACATACGTGGGAACGTTATAGATCTTCTATTTATTTAAAAAATGAAAAAATATGTAATGTAATCCTATAAGAAATATTACCGTTTTGTAATTAGATATATCATAACTTCAATGTTTTTTAATTAAAAAAAAGTTAAGAAATAAATTTATTAAAAATTGCTTTTAACCAGTTTAGTTTTTAATTAGTAACAGACAGATTAAATACGAAACAATAATATCTTACGTTTTTCCGAATGGCAATAGACTCGAATAAAAACTGAAACAACTCATTAAAGAGAAATAGCATAAAATCGGGTTTCGCGACTAACAGCTCTTTTAGGCTAAAAATGGTTTTAAGGAGTTCAATTTGTGTCATTTCAAAATAATATTTAATATTTCTAATTAGACATCAGATGATTTAAATGAATTTTGATTTAAATGGGTCTGACTTAAAGAGCAGAAAAAATTTTCTTAAGAACGACGTTTATTACTTTTAAATTGTTTAGTATGTTAATCAAAATAAATTTAATTTAAAAGTTAAAACTCCAATGCAATGGTAAATGAAGTACACTATAACGGGTGGAAGTTCAAAGTATTTTATTTCTGGCAGTGGCAATACATTGCCAGTGCTAGAAATCCTCAGTTTGTGTCTCAACATTCAGCACTCAGAAATCCTCAGCCTTTTAAATCTTCAGTTTGTGATTAAAATTTAAAGATTCTGTATTGATATCTTACATTTTTTCGAATGGCAACAGCATGGCACGGCAAAAATATTTATTTCGAACACTGTCGCCACTGCTTGTTTTCAGATCGCTAAGTTTGAAAATCCGAAATTCATTCAAATCGTTCAAAATTTGTAAAAATAAAGAGTAAATTCGAAACACAAAATCTCGGCTTAGAGGTGCCCATGTTCGAGTAGAGGACTACACACGTTAAAAATCGGGCGTCTTTAGGAGCCGCCGTTTTTTCGGAGCGAAAATACATGCATATAGATAGATTCTTTATTAGTTAATAATAGAGAAGAGATATCACACGTTCAGCTAGTAATTAATAATAAGTGAAATGAATCTGCGTTTATTACTTCTCAATCAATTAGTTTTTTTAAATAATAACAGAATAAATTTAGAAGAAAAATTAAACATTTTACTCTTCGCTAAAAGATGACAAACTGGCACGCGTAGAAAATAAAAATGCTTTATATTAGACAGTGATAACGCATTTCTCTTAAATCGCTGAGTTCTTTTATTAAATTTGAAAAACAGATATTCTTGGGACACGTCTTTTACACCGCTGAGTTTTCATATTAAATTTGAAACATAAATATTTCATGCTTTCCCATGTGACAACACCAGCTTTTATATTGCAGCCTTCTTAATCAGAAGTTTCTTAAATTCGCAAAAATGCGGAATAAATTTTTAAAAAATGGAAATTTAAAATCTCGGCTTCGGGGTCCTAATGGGTGGAGGACTATGTGTGTGCAAAACTGGATGTCTCTACATTTCACTGTTTTTTCACAGTGCGAGGAACATACATACATACATGCACAGAGATTCCGCATTATTTGATACTAATAGAGACAGAGATAATTAAACTTAAAAGACACACATTTCTTACATTTCGAAACATTTTGTTCCGGTCATAGTAAGTTGATGACTAAAGTTTGTTTTCTCCTTGAAAGTATCAAGTTGGCGTATTTTATAGAATATTGTTTGACACAGAATGTTACCTTATAACAGAATACTGTTTTATAATGGAAACGATGCTCCTCAATCCATGCGAATCATTTGTTACACATCTGCAAAGTTTCAAGTTCACATATTTTGTGGGCTTCAAGATTTTTTCGGAAAGGCAATGGGCAGTGCAACTGTACATGCGTCGCACGATAAATTAAATTAAATCTCATGCATTGAAGTTGCAGTTACCTTTTCTTATTGAAAAAAAATCCTTTTTTTTTCTTCCAGCCGTGAGCTCCAGGATCAGGTGGACGCTCTCGAAAAGTCCATGTCCGACTCCAGCAACAAGCTGAGGAGTGAGCTCTCTTCATTGAAATCGAGGTATCACACCGAAATCGCCGACCTCAACAGATCGGTAGAGCAAACGTCCGAGCAAGTGATCGATCTGCAGAAGATCTGCAAAAAGCAAGCAAGCCAACTTACGGTATGTACAAAGTACTGCAGTTTCCTTCTAAAATGCCTCTTTTGTTTTGAAACACAATGAGCTGCACAAAAGCTTTGATGTTCAAAAAAGTGCACTGATGTAATTCACATTGGAACGCCAAAATTGCTCGTTTCGGTTATATTTAAATAATCGGGTGATTACATATTGTCGCTACCATCTTGGCGCAGTTTGGCAAATTTTACGGAAGAAAAAGAATAATCACGTTTATTGTAAAAAATTATGTATTACATACATACATACATATTACCATATACATATTCTATCTTTCTACTTGCCCATTTATGGTATTTAGGTACTAACCCGTCGACCGCTGGCGGAAATTTCGGCAAAATTCGTCAGTTGCCAGTCGCTACTGAGAAACTCTAAAGGTCAAAGTCATCCATAATTGACGCTAAATAACATTACTTTAAATATATCATATTTATTCCAAAAGACAAGCAGTAAACATAAACAGTAACCCTAGTTACAAACGGGTTTTTTGTTGTGGTGGTGGCGGAAGTTTTTTAGCGATTGCTTTGATAAAGAATCTGAAGCATTGTTCCTTTAGGATTTTGCAGCAAAATAATGTATTCCTGCAGAAATTTCACCTCTCTTTCTTCTATTATAGGAAACTCCTACAAGCAGAAATTTTAAAATCAGGTTTCAGACAAAAAATAATCGTAATGTTTCTATAAAAGCCGTTGGAACTTTTAATGTAATAAAAACAACGCATAGGAAAACTGCGATGTTAGAAAGTGAATATTTGTGGTGCATATGTTGCATGAATAATTGTTATGCGTTTGGTTACCAGAGTTTGGTATTTTCTGAAGCTTCGGTGATGATGGTTGCGATGATACATAAGTACCATAAATCGATAGAATTTAGAATGATTTCTAGTACTAAAAAAAATAAACAAATAAAATACTTCGGTACGTTCTGTCGGCATCGAAAGTTGGCAGAAATTCCCTAACTTCGTGTATCATTCCGGCAGAAGTTTGAACGAATAGATTGTTCATTTGTTAGTCAGGTAATCAATAAATACAAGTTGTTCTGTTTGGCGTAAATCTCACTCTAAATGGATGTTCGTTTGGCCAGTTTTTTGTATTGCATCACCATTCTTATTTGTTTTCAAAAAGATGCCGAAGCGCCCATTAAGGCACAATTTTTTATGCCAATATCCCGTAAGTATGAAAATATTCCCCTGCATGCTGCCCAAAAAAGTGCTGGTCCAGACTAGCCACTGTTTCAAAGCGCAGCGACAAAAACACTGGAATAGCAGTTAACTTATATTATTCTTTACGAAATCTATACTGGCTAATTGAAGACCAATCGGATTATTTAAAAACTAGACGAAGATATAATGAGTGTTGCGACGTCC
Organism: Stegodyphus mimosarum; assembly: GCA_000611955.2. Classification (NCBI taxonomy): domain Eukaryota; kingdom Metazoa; phylum Arthropoda; class Arachnida; order Araneae; family Eresidae; genus Stegodyphus; species Stegodyphus mimosarum. Next base: position 551,540 of record KK121828.1, read on the forward strand.
CGCTTACTCAGTAATATGTTGCTAAACAACTCTGTTTAGCGACAGCTTCGTTTGTCGAAAATGGTCAAGGGACAATACTGATTAAGTGTGAAAAGCAAATAAAAAAATAATACATTACCCAAAAAGCATGGCATAAAACATAAGGAATTTATAACGGCGAAGAAAGAAATGGGAAATTTTGTTCTGTCCAAGCATTTAGCAAATAAGTGAAAAAAAGCTAGGAACACTTTTCAGTTTTATAACTTGAAACGGTTCTGAAGAAGCAATTTCGACATCTGTCGATTTTCTTTTTGTGCTACCTTGGGGCACTGGCCTTTTTCGTTAGTTCTTCATTAATTATAACTCCTTATTTAATTAAATATCACATAGACAATGTTTGGAAAACTCTTAGTTTAAATGTAGGTTTTCTTTGGCAGCAATTACCAAAAACGTCAAGATCTTTTAGCAATTTATCATTTTCTGTTACACTTAAATCTTTTCGCTTAACATTTTCAGCATATTATAAGTTAAGTTCACAACATATTTAAAAATTCATCTTCCAGTAATTTATTCAGGTTTCGAAACAAGCTTCTAGCCATACGAAAGACTGCCCTTTAGTTGATTTACCACTCAATGTTTACAAGCATGACCAAGGCTTCTTTTCTTTTTTTTTCAGCCTGTAGTTATCACTTCCTTTTCATTCAAAGCTTATTAATGTACTTTGATGCCAAGAAGCATTTCAAGAAATTTTTTATAACTTGCTGTGAGTATAATGTATCTATATTAAAGGGGAAAAGTTTGAATTTGAAAACTTTAAAAGCTGGGATACAGAAGTTGCACTTCCACCTTCTAGCAGCTGATGTTTTATAAAGAACCTCCACTCATTTAAAATGCTTCTAAAGGACTGTTTTTGTCAACCTTAAAATAAGGAAATTCTTTCTTCCCCTTATGAAAACAATGTCTACCATGTACAGCGACCGGGACACATATAAGCATACCGTATTGCGCCACACGCATAGGCAAAAGTCCGTACTTCCGATTGGACATACTTTCAGATGACATCATTTTCTCTTGGCGTAATGACGTTTAGGCGGGGTTTGTTTTCGCTGAATAGCGCACATAAGTGACATGAAAGAGTAAAAATTATCGGGCTGCGCTGCACATGGCTTCCCGTTTCATGGAATAATAAAATTATAACGTCTTTGTTAATATCAGATGCGATCTTAAGTCCTTAGATTATATAAATAGGTGAATGAATTTAGTTCGAAAACCAACACAGGTCGATCTCGATCCAACTGTAAAGGCACTGTGTAATAGTAAGTATATTATTATTATTGCAATTTTGTTTGCATTCTGTTTCTTTCACATTGCAGGAAATATTTCCTTTGCAAATATTATGTTATTTCTATGTTAATGTCCATGCCATTCTAATATATCTGTTACCTTAAATGAATGTGCATTCAGTACTGTCGTTGAATTTAATACACGTGTATAAGAAAAGAAACTTTCTTCTCTGACAAACACTATTTTTATGCAAAGGTACAAAAATGTTACACGTTAAAAAATGGGCAATAAAGTAATATTATTCAATTTAAAACTTATCTCTATTCTAAATTTATATTAGTCTGACTTCAAAAATAAATTTTACTTTTTCAGACTGATTATAAATATTGCGAATTTGTTGTGTATTTGTGTAATGTTAGCTCCCAATGTCGTTTTTGCTATTTCCGAAAATTAACTTATCTCACGGTTTCGCAGATTGCATCATCAGATAATGGATATACAATGAACACGAAATAATTAATTAATAATCACAATACCTTTAATATGAAGAGTTCTAAATTAAAAATACATTTATAAAAATCTCTGCACATCACATTTGCGGGGTTAGCACAAGAAGAAATAATACCTTTTTCTCTCTAGGAAAAACAATCACTTCATTTTTTATATTAAATTAACCACACTACAATGTTGTAAAAAGTGTAATCTCATAGCAACAAAAATATAACGCACGTAATAATTTTTCAGTACTGCTATCAAAATGTAAACAAACAGTATGGAGATGTACCCTCGAACCCAAGCAAAGTCAAGGCGTTCCTAAGCGTAGAGCAGATGATGTCATCAAAAGCAATATCCAATCACGAGGAAGGATTTTTCCCTATGTGTGTGGTGCGGTACAGAAGGCTTATATTCACCCCGGGCTGTTCTGCAGTTCCTTCGTACGTGGCCTTCAGCTCCGCAGTTCCAGCACTTCCGTTTCTTGACACTCGTTTTCCATCTCAGGACATTTAATTGCCTGTTTATATCGTCCGTCTTATTTTCCGAGCTCTGTAATGTTCGGTAGTTCCTTCGCATGTGCCCTAAAGTACCGCAGTTCCAGCACTTTACTGTAGGTTTCTTATCACTAATATACCGTCTCAAGGTATTGACTTGTCTGGATAAATCATCTAAATGAGCCATCAACTGATCCACTGTATCTTGGACTCGCACAGCTCTGACTGGGTGGTGATCTCTACGAGTTGCTTGTTGAGCTCTCTCGAATTTCATGGCATACACTAGAGCGCTTTTTATATCCTTCGCATCTGCCATTCGCAGTGCTTTCTGTATTTCAGGATGAAGTACTTCAGGAACAGGATTTGCCTTGTTTCTGTCGGGCACTCCGAAAATGGCGAGATGGGACAGCCTTTCAACATCCGTGGCGAGCTCCTGGAGGGTTTTCGTAGGCTTCTGTTGAAGGGATTTTAACGGAAGCCTGCTATAATCTTTTAAACACTTCTCTCCAAAACGCAGCTCCAATGCGCCGGACAGGACTTCAAAATTTAGCCTTTTGGTTTCGGGAACAGTCTGAAGGATATCCGCTGCGTCTGCTCTCAGAGAAGCGGCAAGATGACGGGAATCCCATCCATTTGCTTCCGCAACTATAGAAAACTAAGTCTTATATACTTCCCAGGAGGTCTTTCCATCATATGTCGATAGCTTCAGAGAGGGAAGAGTAGGTATGGGTAAAAATTTAAATCCATCGGTATTGCTCCCTGCCAGAGCTACGAATTTCTTTAAGGTATCAACTTCTATGGCAAATGCAGAAACTTTGCCATCAATTTGTTGTTCGATTTGGTGTTTGACGACAGAGACTCTTCCTTCGATTCGTTGCTCCACAGCAGAAAATCTTCCTTCTATTTGTTCTTTTACAGAAGAAACTCTTTCTTCAGTGTGTTCAACTTTATTTTCAACAGCGTCAATTCTGCCTTCCATAGCGTTGAATTTATTTTCTATTACGCTGGTAATTTCTCTTTTCATTACCTCTTGATCTGCTTCAATCTTTTCTTGAACAGCCTTCATTTCTTCCTTAACAGATTCCTCCATCTTTTCTTGAACAGCCTTCATTTCATCTTTAACAGATGCTTGACCAGCTTCCATTTCTTCTTGACAAGCTTCCATTTTTCTTTAACGGATTTCATCTCTTCTTTAACGGAATCTTTCATCTCGTCTTTAAATGCAGCAAAGGCTGCCATACCAAAAGCCTTAGCAGCTCTTCCATTGCTGTAGTAAATGGCATTAAGAATCTCAATTCCTGACACCAAAAATTATTGCTTGCGTACGGGCTCGTTATGTATTGAATGCACAAGTCTTTAAAAAGTTAACAAAAATTTATTCTTTCCACAAGAAATTAATCAAAATGCTCAAATATTTCTTCAGAGATATTAGTACAATATCACAATATCTCAAACGTTGAACAGAATTCACTTTAAAACAGATAAAGTTAATCCAATCTCACAGCGAATTCGCTACAATCAATCACTGCATTAAGTAAACAAAGAGCAGCTCGCTTTAAACAGCTACAACTACAACTGAGATGAGGTGTTTAAATTCGGCTATTATAAGCATTTGCATTAGCACGAGATCATTCTTTTACTTTCTCGATTTTTCTGGATTACAAAAGAAATTACGAGATATTTATTTATTAAACATTAAATGTACGCGCTCATGTATTTTTACATTTCCGGCTCAGCTTTGTCTTCAAATTCGTCACGTACTGCGTTGCACGGGAAAATAAAACAATTTTAATTACAATTATAAATAAATAGCCAAATAAATATGAAATCCGTAACAATATGATTTTAATTAGTCCAGCTAATGTAATCTCAGAAAAATATTTAATGTTTCTAATCAGTATCTTCTCATTTAAATGCATTTTTATTTATCATAAACCAATCAGATTAAAATGTAGAGAAAAGTTTCTTAAGAACTGTGTTTATTGTCATGAAATAGCTTGGCTTGGTAGACAATAAGAGAAAGATTGAATCTGAAAGCTAAGTATTTTACTCTTTACTGAATGGCAACATGCTGGCGCGTGCAACATAGTGTAATTTATTTCAGGTAGTGGCAACAGATTAGCTTAGTGTGTTGATTAAAACTGAGAAATGAACATCTTACATTATTCCGAATGGCGACATTTTAGTGCGTTAGAGGCAAAATATTTTATTTTGAACTGTGTTGCCACTGCTCGCTTTCAGATTTTGAATTTATTAATAAAAACTCATTAAATTCGTAGAAAGTAATGAAACAAATGAAAAATGAATTCGGAATTCAAAATTTCGACTTCAAGGTGCACATGTTCGGGTAGATGATTATGTGTATACAAAATTTGGAGGTTCTAGATGTCATCGTTTTTATACAATGCGAAGAAACATACATATAGATTCACATAAATGCGGGTACTTCGTGTAGTAATACAGTTTTAAATGTAAATAGATTTTGGGTGATAATACGAGTACTTGATGAATATTACAAGCCTTTAGCATATTTACCGCATATGACAGAGAGAGAGAGAATAGCAAATCGAAAACACTTAACGTCTTTCATTTGTTTCGTATATAACAGAATATTCTGTTTCGCTGTAGTTAATACAACCAGTGATTTTCATTTTTTTTTCCTTTCATTTTTATGCATACCTTAGGAAGTTGTATCAACTATCACGTCTGATCTCGTGAAGTAAAAAAAGTGTTACAGCCATCTATTTTGGATCTTATGGAAAACGTGTTATTTGCCAACTTCCTGCATTACTCAGCTTAACTTCCTCGACATTTATTTTTCTATACCCTCATTTTTATTTTGAATTTATCTCACTTTTCCCCCTACACTTCAGAAGTAAAAATCACTATTTTCATCACAAACTAAACACACTTCTATCCCATTAAAAACTACACTATTTGAAAAATCTATCATTCTGGCGCTAAATATACACAGCATTATACAAATGCAAGTATAAAATAAACTGAAAAGAGTTTTCAGCATTGTTATTAAAATGTCTGATGAGGACACCGTATGATTTCCTTATACGGCCTACTAAATTATACACATATTTGCTGCACTTCATTAAAACTTATTTCCTCGAATTGTTCTAAGTTAATTAACCGATCCCTCGAAGCAAGTTGAAGATGACACACAATATATATACACACATATATATATATATATACTATATAGCCACTCTGTTTCTTGCCTCCGTGAACTCAGCTTTTTTTATTCTTATATGTTGGTAAATTATACATTTTTTGCTTTAAAAATGATTGAATTATGTTATTCTTATCTTCCGATGAAGGGTTTCATGCCTTTAGTTAATCTGCATGCAATAGTTGGAGAATTATCAACAATTTAAAAGTTGTTTTAATGCGGCTAAGACTAATTTTTGTTTAACGTAGCAGCCATATTTGTTTACATTTGAAACTAAGCAGAAGAGTGAATTAAGTCAGTTTCTGCATCTGCAATGTTTTTTTGATGAGTGGGACCAAAAGTAAAGTTTTAGTTTTGTGAACCGAAAAACTTTTCTTGTTGCCTGCTAGTCGAATTGCTTGTGTTTGAGTAGAAACTCTAATTTTAGTTTTAGTCCAAAGGGGCTTTGTCTCTGAAGGACTATTGTTTTCGTTTTGCAATTTTGCGTTGGAAACTTTAAAAGTCTGAATCACTTTACAAACTGTTGCCACCAAATATTGCAACTCTGTATTATATTTAAAGAAATTAAATTGTAGGGATTTATATTTATTTTAAATAGCCAGTTAAATTTAATTTTAAGTTACTTTCCTATAAGCCTTCATTCCCCTAATTGTTAGTGCCAGAATATTTAAATTTGGTAGCGGGCGTAAGAAATGCAAATTCTACCAGGAGAAGAAGTTTAAGTTTTGACGTTCCAGTAGAAAGAGAGAAAGACTCAATGACCGGAAATTCCCTCGTGGCACATCTTTGTAATTGACGGCTAAGTTTTTCAGGTATAAATACAAGCTGCTTTTCAAAGCCCATTTTATCTTTCGTTTTTTTAACTAAAAGATTTTTTTTCTGTTAGACTATAGTTCTCATTTCTGCATGTACCTTCTTTAACTTCTTGGATGATTTTAGGTAGTTCCTTATTACTATGAAGTCGCACAACTTCTTTAGAGTCAATATTTACTAATTTCATGAGAGCTTCATCTTCCATATTTAATTCCGGTAATTTAACTTCTCCTTCAAGAACATCTCTGGATGCTTCATTTTCTTCCTTCATCGGTTCCAAGATCTCTTCATCGCGTTCAGCTATTTCTCTTTTCGTTTGAGCTCTAGAAGAGACCGCATTGACCTGGTGAGGATGACTATCAGGTTCGTTTCTTTGTCCAGACCTGAACCCTATCGAGAACCTCTGGGACGAGTTGCATCGCCGAATTCAGGGGTGCACTAGCCGTGCAAAATCGGTGAAGGAACTTCTATGTCTTCTCCAAGCCGAGTGGAAGAAAATACCACTATCTATCATACAAAGACTTGTAGAAAGTATGCCCCAGAGGGTCCACGCTGTAATTACCTCTCGTGGAAGCTCTACCAACTATTGATTTTGAATAAAGTTAGTTTATCTTTTCTATCACAGGTGTCCAAATACTTACTGGTAGTCAGTGTATAATATTATATGCGTTACTGTTTTTCTTCCCGTGTACACACCAGTAAAACCCCGCTTTAACGATTTGTTTTTGCTTAAAAAATGTCACGCTATTGCACAAACTCGATATGGCACACTCTCAGCATTCCATAATTTAACGTTGTATAGACTGGATGATTGTTACTATTATATTATTGTTGATACATCACTGATTCAGTGCATTAATTCCTATAATTAAAAAAACTAACGTTGCTGAAATAAAATCAGTACGCAATAATGGTAAAATAGGTTCTTAGAATAAAATCATTATTATCTAACACGGAAATCGTCAAACGGGGAGTTCGTTCCCCTTATTCCACACTTAAGCTAATTTTAATTTCTGTATTTTTATGAGTCAATAACACTAGCTTTATAAAATAAGAAATTCAGTAGCTTTCATATTCAAATGGGCGATAAAATGATGGCCAAAACGATAAATAAATAAAAGAGGCAGATTGCATACTATAGTATTACCAAGTGTTTTGTTGCTAGCACATGCAGTTCTGAAAAGAAATATCAATCAGTAATACTATTACATAAATAGAACCATGATACAGTAAAACCCGCTATAACATATTTCGAGTTACTGAAAGTTTGGTTCTCCATACCCGATTCGATGAGAAATGCAGATTATCTCATAAAAATAGAAAAACAGCATTTTTATATTTGTATTAAAAGGAAATATATTCGAATATAGTTTCAATACGTTGCTGAAATAAAATCAGTACGCAATAATGGTACGTAATTTTGGAGAGCTAATTAGCTTTTACTGTTCTAAAGTAGTTATTAACGAGTAATTTTTTTTTCCAGGAGTTGCAATCTGCTTACGACATTGCTCAAAGAAATGTAGAAGACGCTTTGCAAGAGATGGACTTATGGCAAAACAAATGCAAATCTTTGAAAAAAGAGATGGAGAGATTACGAGGGGAAGTAGAACAGGTAATGCGTTCTGCACAGTATTCTATAAATCAACGTTCTGTGCAGAGTAATAACACAAGTGAATTGTAAAACGTAAATTGTAAAACGTATATAGAGCTCATTAGTATCTAAAAAATAAGCATGAAAATGAATACCCCTGAAAATATAATTTTACTAACAAGGTTCTTTATTCTATTATTCAATAAAAGTTTAACGTCTAATCTCACCTGCAACGGAATACGAAGGATGCTTACACATTTTTAAAGCAATTTCTATAAAAAATTTTCAGAAAGTAAATATTTCTGGAATAAAAGTTTCTGGTACCAATTATTATTTGAAATGAGAAATATCCAGTTTTAGATTTATTCTCCTTTCAAAATATCTCATATAAATAATAAGCTGTGAATACAAGGATGCGTTTCTTGCTCTTTCCGAAGCGAAATATTTCTATTCCATAATCCAAAAGCATTGTGAAATGCATAATATTAAGATTTCTAAGAGCAAAATAAACAGCCTAACTAATCGAAATGGAAAAAACCATCAATCACTACTTCTGTGCGGAAAGAAGACCCCAAACGACTGCTCTAAAAGGGTACTACTATTTAATATTCTAAATTTTAATCATTGGTAATAAGATACAATCCGCCGGGCACCAATGAATAAAATAATAAACCAAGATTTACGACTTAAAAAGGTTAAAAAATTTTCTTTTGTTTACTAGGTTTTGCCGAAGTATGTGGCTCAACGCAGAACCAATTCCAGAACACTATGCGAAAGCTATTTAGCAAGATAAAGAAAATTCATTGTGATCCTCGATGAAGAAGGAGTATACCTAAATGACTGCAGCAAAAAAAGATCTATTTATTATCTATCAAAAATAAAGAGAAAAAGTGTACGAATCTGGTTCCGTCAATATAAAAGAAATTTCAGTAAGGAGTTTTTGATCATTGCAGGATTCTCATACAATGGGAAAGTAAAAATAAGAAAAGTGGAAAAAAATTGCTAAATTCAGCTAAATTTGCTATTAAAAGAAAGTTTTGCGTCCGATATTTACAGAAGAAATTCCATTTGTTTACCGCAGCCACTTTCAAACAGTGGAACTTCATCAAGACAAAGGAACAAGTTATACTTCGAAAAGTACCATTGCATTTCTTGAAAAATCAGGATTGATGTAGTTTTTGCATACTAGTTTTTCAATGAATTCCTACGAAGTCTCCTGACATTTCATGTGTGGGCTGTTGTGCCTTTGGTCTCTTTGAAAGAGCTCTTTCTAAGAACAAATCCACCACTATTGATGAAATCTGGAATGCAGGGGAACAGGAAGGAAAATCAGAAGACTTGGAAAACGAAAAGCCTTTCTGTCATGGAAATCACGATGCAGATTTGTAGTCTAGAATAGGGCTGTCAGATGAAACATTTAAATTTACATTTTTAAGTATTAATTAAACGGCTCCCGAAATCGTTCTAAAAATGTGTAAACACTACATGTATAAAACTTGCTTTAAAAATGAATATTAATTAATTAAGCTTTTCTTACATTCAAGATACCTTGAATGAAATTTGAGAAAATTCATACTTTTTAATATTCCTAGGCTATTCACAAGAGCAGTAGCGCATCCAGTCTGTGAAAATGGTTCCTGAGCTATTTCCCCAGGTAATGTATCGTTTTCCCCGTTTCATTTCTTTATACTCATTCCCATTCAAAATAAAAGTACTGCGAAACCTCCGCTCATGAATTTAATTCATTCCTGATGCCTATTCGTGAATCAAAATGTTCATAAACCGAAATAATTTTTATAGGAATTAATTTAAAATCAAAGGGACAGTTGCCAAACTAATGTCATTATGCTACAGTGTATCATGGGAAACGTTCACTTACGCTTGTGCAGTTCCATTAATTGCAATAGAAAGCATATTTTGAATATAATTACTTCCTTGTACGAAATGAAGGAAGTATTGTGTTCGCAAAAAATTTCCGTTCTCAGATTTTACCGGAAATACCAATTTTGACCAATTCAAAATCCGTTTTTTTACTATTTTTTCCGTTACGTCTATGCGTACAGAGAGAATAAAGGAGTCTTTATTCCAAAACAGGTTGTAAAATAGATTTTTTCTTGGGGCCGCGTGTAAGTATGTTTGCATAATGGTAACATAATTCAAAAAATCTGATGTGTACACCAAATGACTTCCATGTACCGAATATTAAATTATATGCATTTTTTCCTGCATTTCATTTAAACTTATTTCCTCGAATTTCATTAGATACATATTTCTCATTCAATTAATACAGTTCACTTCGCGACAAGGCAAAAAAGCATAAAACCTCAAAATATCTTTATTAAAAATTCAAATATATAGAAAGGTATAAACCACCAAATACAGTTAAAACAATTTTTTAAAAAAATTACAATTAAAATTATAATTTTTACACAAAAACAAGCAATTCGGCTAGCGAGCAAATAGGGAGACCTTTCGGTGCACGAAACTGAAAGTTTACTTTTGGTCCCACTCAGCAAAAAGACTGTGAAGGTGCAGAAAGTGAATTCCCTGTTCTGCTAAGTTTTAAATGTAAACAAATATGGCTGCTAATAAAATTATTATTAAAAAAATTGGCTTAGCCGCACTTAAATAACTTAATAAATAAATAAATAAATACTTAATAAACCGCACTTAATAAATATATTGTTTGTAATTCTACTACTACTGCATGCAGGTTAACTAAATGCATAAGAACCTTAACCAGAAGATAAAAACCACATAAATCAATCATTTTCAAAGTAAAAAAAGGCGCAATTTACCAACATATAAGAATAAAAAAACTGAACTCACTGATCCGAGTAACAGAGTGGGTATATATAGTATATAAAGTATATATGTATATTAAGTTCAGATACATTGCTAATAGTACCAAAAGTTTTTTAAAAGAAATTTATTATCTCTTTGCAAAGAAACTTAAGCTTGTTTTGGATGTTATTAATAATTTTGATTTTCAAGATCAACACTGCAATTCGAGGAGTTCTAACATGAAGTTATTCTGAAAACTTTAAATATGCTTAAAATAGAACACATTCAAAGTTACGAGTTCGAGAACCTATATACTTCCTTACCCTTGGATGAAATATATAATAGCCTTCTTACTCTTCCTCAATTATTTCCTCAGATCCAGACAATTATAAATCCTGAAGAATGGAAACTTACAGTGTACGTTTTAACAATTATTTACAGTTTAATAGTACAATTATATTATGCCATTATCATCAAATCATTTATTATCATTTATTATGCTATCAAATCCCATTATCTTTAAACGAGTGCAAGGAATTCCAATGGGCGGAAAATGCTGAACTGCAATCTGTGGACTCTTCCTCTTTAGTCAAGAATTTAAATTTGTAAGTTAACTTAAAAACGAAGAACACAAGCATTTTCAACACATCTTTCGCTATATTGACGATGTTATTGCCTTTAATAACTTTTGCAAACTTGAAAGTGCTAATATTTACCCTTCTTGCCTCAAACTTAATACTACTAATACATTGCAAAATGAAGTAGTTTACCTAGATCTTCATATTCTAAATTACAATCAAATTAAAATTTTTGATAAACGTAGAGACTTCAATTTCCATACATTAAAACTCACTAACTGGAATTCTAACTTTTCAAAAAGGGTCATAATCAATGCTATTAATGCACAACTTCTCAGAGTTAAAAGAATCTGTAATAACACTGAGCTCCTTCAAGAGGAAATTCTCTACTTCATTAAAATTTTGCAAAACAATCTTATTCCTCAGACAGTAATTAAAAATTCCTTAAAAAAAGCTGCCATTCACCTTTTATTTTAGATTATTTGGATTAGATAATGAAATTTTTTACTTAAATTGCAAGGGAAGGTAGATGATGGATGGCTAATTCAGGTGATTTAATGTAAAAATGTAACATAGGTTCCTTTTACAGCTACTTTTATATTCTCTTAAATTTGTACAAAACTTCAGTTTAATTATTAAATTTAAAATTTAATATTACTGTTTTCTGGCCTATACTTTTCTATCCTTTTGCTAAATTTAAGGCTCTCTTTCGTTTCTAATGGCTTGTAAGCCCTCTAGCAAGAAGAGTTACTATTTTTCTAATAAATCATGCTTTTTTTCCAGTTTCCACTGCTTTCAGGCCAGATTTTACATTTGCTAAGTTTAGCCATTTTGTTCTTCGCAATCAAAAATTATTTATGTGACTCAGCACTGAACTGGACGCCATTTTGTTGAAAAAGCTTCCATCTACAACATTCAAAGATTCCCCCCTGTATGCCCTCCCTCCCTTCTGTCCAGATTTGCACACTGGCCGTGGCGCATCGTTGGTTCAGCATCAGGACATTTACTTCCCCCAACTTCCAAGTTACACATAATTGGTGATTTTCAATTCCTTTTCTGGTTGCTCCTTTTTTTAGAATACTAATTCTGGCAACCTCTTTCAGGTTTTTTACTCTTTTAATTTTGTTGCAACTTCTGCTAAGGATCCAGGTTTGTTCATTTTCTTTCGCTTTTTAATGCAATTGATCTTAGCAAGACACTTGTGTTTTATTTTTAATTTCTTTTTCTGTTACTAAGTTTAATTCTTCTAGCTCATTGGGATCTCCCATAAAATTATGTATTTTTTTACTAATGCCTAATTGACTATTTATGTTTATTTGTACATTCACCTTACCAAGCCTTTTGTTAAGTTTTTTTTTCAGTAGTGTTTTAATTTTAAATTTATAGCAGGCGCGTCGGAAAAAGAAGCGATAAGAATTGAGACCAACTATATTATGTAGATTCTTTTATTTTTCCATTAATGATAAATCCGTGATAAACCTCGAGTTAAGCTAAATTGCCATTTACTGCCATTCTTTGTAATTTATTCTGGTGATTTTAATGTTTATTTTAGCTTGTGTTAAAATTGCTTTTAACTTTTTAAATGTTGAGTTTCTTCAATACCAACATTTAGTTTTTTTTCAATTACTTTTACTTTTTAGTAATTGTTTTTTGTTCAAGTTTTTTTAAACTCTGGAGCTAAGGTATCAAATTTACTTTTAGGCGATTGCTTTTAGAATTTTACTCCTTTTGCTTATCTTTAAATTTAATTTTGCAGCTCAATGCGCAAAATTCTTGACGAAATAAATCTCTCCCGTTCTTGTACTACTTTCTAAAAATTATGTTTATATATATACACTGGTGTCCAAAAGTTAAGCATAATTGATAATTATGGGAATAAAGAAGGAACTGTAAATCAGAATAGCGGGAAACGTGATATGCGATGTAAAATGGTTATAAAATAAGAAAGCAAATCAAAAGAACGATAATAATTACTTTTATTATCCAAAGTAGCAGTTTGAAAGAAAACTGAGAATAGCAAGGGTTCACACTTTAAAGAAAAAATGAAAGAAAACATTAAATAAATTACTGATGCTGCAGTTTAATAAGGCGTGTAGTCACCTCTGACAGCCAGGCACACTGCACAGCTATTTACCATACTTGCTATGAGATGATGAATGAGTTATGGGCTCAAACGGTTCCAAGCTTCTTGAAGAGTTCTCTTCAGTTCTGTAACGGAGCTTGGTGAGTGCGAAGGGCTGCAATTTGTCTCCCAAGCATATCTCATACATGCTCGATAGGATTTAAATCAGGGGAGTTCGCAGGCCACGACATGTGCTGGATGTTTTCCGTTCCAAGGATGTCATCAACCAGCACAGCTCGGAGACATAGCGCATTATCATCCATGAATATGAAGTCAGGACCGACAGCACCTCGAACAAGCAAACATAAGGCTCACGAACTTCGTCTCTGTATCTTTGACCAGTCACAGACCCCGTGTCAAAGAAATGGAAGTCTGTGCGGCCGTCCATCATGACGCCTGCATTACTCCCCTTGATGGAAAATGATAACTTTCCGATATGTTTCTTGGTTCAAAACGTGTTCCACGTTCTCAACATATCGTTACACGATGAGAATCAGTACTCAGACTAAACCGGGACTCGTCACTGAACATCACATTGGCCGACTCTCCCACACTCCAATGTTGATGTTTCAAACTCCAGTTCAAACGAGCGCGTTTCCGCGCAGACGTGAGGAGAATGCAAACTGCTGCTCTTCTGGTATACAGGCCAGCATGATTGAGTCTCTTGTAAACAGTTTGTCTCGAAATTCGTATTCCTGTGGCGACTGTGAGCGCCGAACCCAGTGGTTTGGCAGTACTGCCCCTCTGACGTCGCGCACCTATTACCATATATCGGTCTTGGCGAGGGGCTGTGACTCTTGGTCGACCTGATACTGGTCGTCGGGTAACATATCCCGTTCTTTGAAACTTCTGCCACAGTCTTAAGATCACAGACTCGTTCACATTCAGAATTCGAGATACTTCGGTTTGTGATCGTCTGGATTCCGGCAATCCAACGATTCTTCCTTTCGCAAACATCTCCAGTTGGAGTCTTTGTGCCATCATTCACCTTGCTTGATGGTTAACAACGTTCTTTCGCGCAGCAGTTGCCCGAAACTTGTCTGAACTGCCTATGCTGCGTGAATCGATTTCTCTGCGTTCCGACATGCGCAGGTGTTTCGCGCAGGACGAAGTCGACTGAAACGTTTTGCTTAAACCCATTGATTCTTCTTCACCGAATTAATATCCGCAAGAAATTTGGAATAAATTTACGAATATTTACTCCATGTTTACGCATTTTACAATTTATGCTTAACTTTTGGACACCAGTGTATATATATGTGCGTGTGTGTATGTATTCTGAATAAAGTTATTAAGAGTAAATAAAAAAGCGTATGACCTGCGTTAAAGCTGCAAAGTAATAAACCAATAATTCATAATAGAAAACTTTTCATATACCATCTCCAAGGAACAGAAATTCAATGAAAACCAGATATATATATATTGCAATCAAAAGTGGAGGTGCACAGCTACACGTAATAGCACTCCTAAATACAAAATTTCAACGTTCCGCGTCTACGCGTTTTTGAGTTACGCAAGATACATGCATATGTATGGACGTACGTACAAATGTCACAAAAAAAAACTCTTCTGAATCCATTTTAAATCCTTTTTGCAACCTGTTTTATAAAAAATAGTCTTTTATTCTACCCTTACGTACAGATATTACGCAAAAACATCGTTAATTGCATTCGATAGGGGGTAAAATGGATAATTTCTTTGAAATATGATAGCCAAAAAATTTTTGCGATTACAATACTTTCTTTACTTCGTACAAGGAAGTAAAATAATTAGCCGTAGAACGTGAAATTTAGTACATGGAACTGCTAATAACATGTGGTTGCGCACCTTGTCAGGACCACTGTTTCTTCTAATTGATTTTGCAAACATAAGTGGATTCCTGAGTAGGAACAGGGAGCTTACTAAAAGCTACGTTGCTGCGTGTGTGGAAGATACAATAAAGATAAGAAGAGTTAAAATTGCCATTTATTTGCTTATCGATTTTACAGACGTTCTCGCACTTTGGAATACAAAGACCAACCACTTGTGGCCTGAACGTAAAAGAATATAAGATTATTAACTAACTAAAATTTAAATAAGCGTTAACTTTTAATATTTTACACAGATGACTAATACTAAGACTGGCCTTTTAAATTACTACATCTGTAGTATACAAACTGCGGAAAACTACAATACATCTTTAACTGTCAAGAGGATTTAAACCTCTGGCCTTAAAGGCGGACAGTAACTGATGGCAAGCTCGCGTGAAGCCTCATAGCAAGAGGACTCTCTTTCTCTCTCCTTCTACTCTGCTCTTGGCAAAAAGCCACAACTTAAATACTTAAGCGTTAGCAAGTACAATTTGCATAAACAACAATTCACGCGTTAATTTTGGGCGAAAGTGGAAAATAAGAGATGATAGTAAAGTTTTAAAATAAAATAAACGTTAGTGATCTTAAAATCCTTACAACCTCTCTTTTTTATCACAATCGGCAGTTCCAAAGATATATATATACACTTCCCTTACCCAGCCAATTTAAAAATACCAGAAGTTTGACTTCAGTAGGACAAATTTGACCGGGATATTTAATTTTTAAATTTTGAACTTTTATGCCATTAACGACTTGTCTGGGTGGATCGGTTAATTAAGTTAGAATAATTCGAGGAAATAAATTTAAATGAAATGCATTGAAAAATGTGTAATTAAGTATTCCGTACAAGGAAGTCATGCGATGACCAAATCAGATTTATTTTTAAGATGTGAATAAGTTTGTATATTCCAATAAACTATCTTCCTATTAGAACAATACTCAAGTACATTTTTGCTACATTCTTTCAGAACATTATCATGAAAACATTCAGCTATCCATGCTTTATGCACAGTGTGCAATTCAATAATAAAAAAAAATTTTTTAGAATGCTTTCCTAAAAGTAAGCTTTTATATAAAACTCATAAAATAATTAATGAACAAGAAAGAAAAACGTAATTTATCATACACTTCATGGAAACAACAGATTATATAATTCACTTTACAAAATTCTTTTACCATTTCATATTACGCATCATAAAAGTTTGGGCTGGCGTAGATAAATTTAAAAAAAAATAATGACTTGTACATTTGACAATGCAATTAAATTAAGAGATTTCATCATTTAGAAGCCCATGCGTTTTTTATTCGTGGTATAAAACTGCAGATGAATTCTGTAAATAGAATTTTTTAATCTATTAGTCCCAATAAACTACATGATTTTTTTTTCTCTTTTTTTATTCCACTAATTATCATATCCATTTTAAATAAAAACCTGTATAAAAACCTTTTTTATTTTAATTGTATTGTATTAGAGTTAAAACTGACTTCCATTCATTCTTATGCAAAAAGTTAAAAACTTTTAAAAAGTCATTTTTTACATTTCAGATATTCAAGAGCTGAGTACCAAAACCTAACTTCCTTGTAGTTGTGGTGTCCGCCCGATGTAGAAAACAGGCAAAAACTACGAACGGCAACGAAAGCGACTTTTTTTTTTCCAGCTGCAAATATCACAATGAATAATACTGTTATTGGGTCAATAAACACTCAGTAGTTTTCTATTTATTTTCCAGCTGTGTGCGTATTTTTCTTTATATAGATATCATCATACCGAACACTTTTTGATAACGATTCTTTAACATTTAATAGAAATTGTGAGAATGTTGTCCTCAAATATTTTGATTGCTATAACAATGTTTTTGTAATAAATATAAATTTTAGAATTATGAAAGTAATAGTAATAAAATTTAAAATTTTCCTTGCCCGTAATCTTTTCTAAACAATTTAGTTTTAGTAATACACGTTGAATTTGAAAGCTATTGTTTCTCCTTTCATAAAAATTGGTGGTTGAGATATACAAGAACATTTAGAAATACCTTTTTAGAAAACCGCATTAAACGGAAATAAGCGATAGAATATCTAACTAATAAACGAATTGCCCAATTTAATTCCGTACTAACCGTTTGTACCACTAGCAGCTCAATGCAGTAATTATAACACACACACACATATACACAAAATTTTAATTTTTTTCTGTTTCCTTAACTTTTTGGCCCGTATTTAGTAAGTTTTATTTCACATCTTAAATTCCGTTTTAATATAATTAAATATTACAATACTTCTTACTTTCATATAAAAAAAATTTTAATTTTTCTAAATTAAAATTCAAAAATACTTCTTAAATTAAATTTACTAAAAAAATTATTACACTTCTTAGTAATTTACAACCATTTTTCACATTACAGCAGTTTGTTTTTTCACAATTTTTACACACATTTTCACACACATTTTTACATTACTACACAGTTAGATTTAAAAATTAAAAATTTTTAGCTACAGAACAAACTTTTTACATTACATATAGTTTGCAGCATAATAATTTTAAATGGTTCTTACATACAGCAGCTTATCACTCAACTTTAACTTTTACTAGCGCCCTCTTTTATAAATAGAAAGAACACTACTTTACATCACTTAATTTGACTTGCTACCTTTCCACACTCCAATAGAAATAATGGTAAATTAATTAATTTAATTTAAAACTTACTTGCCTTTATTATATTATTTTAGTATTATTTAATTTAGTTTCTAGTTTATTTTTAGTATGTTAATAGTTTCTGCATCTTTTGCATCCGTGAACCTTGGGTTCCCGGACAAGTCCTACCCCGGTCGAAGTTGTTTCTGTTTCCGAATATTGTTTGATCTTGAGTTCTTCGTCGATGTTGTTGACTGGTAGATAAGATTTGAGTAGATAAGCAATTTAAGAATTGGCATAGCATGAAGTGTGGATGGTAGAGAATTTGTGATGCAAAAAACGTGCGTGGATCGGAGTTAGGGTCAAGGCATTGTGGGTGCTAGAGACACCGTTTCGGCGATAAGAGTCACGTCAGGTGCAGGCAGCGTCTAATCTTGAAGTGAGGTCGAAAGTGGTTGCAGCCGCGGTATGTCCTTATGATATTGAGGCGTTCTGTTCTCTGATTGGCTCTGGTAGGATCTGAAGTTGCTGATTGGACTGAGGGTGTTATTTCACGTGTAGGCATAGTTTACAGTTTCGTTAGTAGATGGCGCCACATATTAACTTTAATGGTTGGAATATTCAAGTATTTAAGTTTAAGTAAAGTGATTAAATAGATATTGTATTGTCGATATTAAGGAATTTTCGGCTTACGGCACATTCCTAAGAATGGCTTTGGGCCGTTTTCTGTTGTTTGGTGCATTAATATCATATTGTAAATAAGGAATTGAGGGGTTTTGGCTTTTGTGTAGGTTAGCATAGAATTTTTCCGCTATAATTTTTGTCATATCCATTAGGCATTTTATATGCATATTCGTGTCGGGGAAGTTTTTTGTGGGCAAGAGTTTCTAAATTAAATTGGTTTTCTAAAAAATTGGTATTATAAGGGTATTGTTTTGTATTGGCTTTGATTTGTACTCTTCTAAAAGTTCTACTTGTTTGAATTGTTTTTGGTAGGTCACATCATTTGGTTTTACTTTTGGTTTTGAATTTTACACTTGCCTACATAAATGACGAAACACGAATTGAATAATTGAAGAGTTAGGTCTGAAGACAACTTCCCCTTGATAAGTCTGTCTTCTGCCAGCTCAACAATTATTCACTTATGCACATTTTTTATTTTTAGGATTTAAAAAAATAACAGATCCAGTTTGAAAATAATGTGATATTTTAAAAACAGAAAAAGACAAAAATGCGTTTTTTAACTAACCTGTTCCGAGAGCTGGGGTTATGCAGAATAGTCTGTTGTTGATCCACTTCCACCACGCATTTTGTTCCCAGTTCGATTTCTAGAACGATAAAAAGAAAAAAATTATGGCATTTACAAAATTCTGTTTCATATATAAAAAAAATTGCGCATCAAGATATTGAAATTGATACACGCGCAAGAAATAAATTTCAACATTTTGAACTTCGTAGGAATGGATCTTTACAATTTCTCTTCTATCCACAATATATAAAGTAAGAAATTTAGAACTTATTTTTCACAAAGACCAAAAACTGAAATTCATAATTGGTAAATTTAAAATAATCCATTAAATGTTACAAAGAATTTTTAAAATGTTAAAACCAAAACTTTTCAAACAAACAATACCTCGATTCAAAAAATTAATGAAATTTTTTAAAAAAATGATAATAACAGAAGAGGAATTCAATCAACTTCAAAGCCATTTCGTCAGGAGGGGAAGAATATTGAAATCAATTGAAATTTCTCTTCTGCAGAAAATTCTTGCTTTTCTGTATCCAGAATTAGCCGATGAACCATTTCAATGTATTTTAATTATAATAGTTCACCCGAAAATTCTGGCTCTTTCCCAAAGTAAAGAAAAAATAAAGTAAATTCTAATTAGAATCTTAAACTTTAAATAAAGAGAATTCTATTCTATTTAAAGAATTGAAAACTTAAGTGAAAAAATGTAAAAATTTCCCATTAAACATACAGTATATAGTCCAAAGAATTTAAAACGTTATAAAACTTAGGTGAAAAAAATTTAATTAAAGTTCACAAGAAGTAATTGAAATCTTCGAGCACATTCGATAACGTACAGTATATAATCCAAAGAATTTAAAACGTTATGAAACTTAGGTAAAAAAAAATTTAATTAAAACTCACAAGAAGTATTTAAAAACTTCGAGCGTATTCAATAGAACGCAATCGAAACTAATAATATCGTTATAGTAGCGATGTACAGGTTTGCCATTTTGGCGAAACTAAAGAACCTTGGCGAGAAAGATTTCGCTCAAAAGGTTAAAATTTGGATAAAAAGATGGAATTTTGAAAACAAAAGAAAAACTTTTAAGCACTTCAATAAAAATTTTTTAATTTTGATAAATAAAACAAAATACTTTATTAATTAAATGAAATTTAAGTAAATTCTGACTCTTGAAACAAAAAGGGGAATAAGGAACATAATTCAGTGTAAAACTTAAATTTTGTAATCAATTGTTCTTTAAAAAATAGACGCAAAAAGGTGTCCAAATTGTGGTCAAAACGTTTTAATAATTGTTTTGTATAGATAAAGATATGTATATATATATATGACTGGAAAAATCCGTAAAGTTGAATATTAGATTTTTTTTAAATTGTTATTTAAAATTACTGAAAAAGTTTGAAAAAGGAAACTAAAGGTAAAGGTACTATTGTTAGAAAAGTAAAAAGTCTTCATGTCATGGGCTTATCATGACGACTTTGAATATATAAGGTCCTTATTTAGTAACAGAATAGTAATTAAGAGAAAAAATAAAAAAAAATAGAAAAATAAAAATAAAAAAAGCAAAATCCTAATAAGGCCTTTAACACCCTTGTTTATCCTTCGCTTTTGGAGCTTACAGATAAAAAATTCATACTTTTAAAAAGTATTATAAGGTATAGACTACTCCAGTTTTCTTTAAAAGACTGTTGATGAATTTTAAAGGCATTTCATTATCTTTTAAAATTTTGGTGAGAATTAGAATTTCTTCTTTTTGTGTTTCGATTTCAGTGCAAAATTTTTTAATTCTGCTAATTTGGTTAATAATAGTATTTTCAATAACTTTTTTAGATATGTTGGAGTTCCAGCTATTAAGTTTATTAGTAGAAAAATTAAAATCCTTTCTTTTGTCAAAAAATTTAATTTCTGTTAGAGTATGAATACTTAGATCAAGATAAACTATTTCTGTTTAGTTTCATTGGTCTTATTTAGTTTTAGACAATTTGGGTAGATGTTACTGTTTTCGATGAGATTGAAATTGTTGAAGTAATAATGTTATCAATGTATCTATAAGTGTGTTCAAATTTACTGAAATCGTTGTCAGAAAGGCTCTTTAGGAATTTGAAGTCTTTAGAAAATAGAAATAAGTTACAAATATGAATGGAATATGAACTTCCGATTGGAATTCCTTGTGTTTGCATTTAAAGAAAGTATAAATGCTTAATATAGTTATTGTATAACGAAAAATGTAGAAATTCTTTATACACACACATATAATGTATGTATGTATGTATGTGGGGGGCAGTATAAAAAATATCTGATAGGTTTCAGATATTAAGGGTCGCCCAAAGGAATCGTTAAGGTTTTTTTACACTTTCAAATGAGATCGCAGTCTATCAGTCTGCTCTTACACTCACTCCTGCCACCCGCTTTTCTCATTTTTTTTTGACTTTTTTTGACTTTATTATTAAACATCGCTTTCTTCATACGTACGACACATAACAGTTAAACAACAAAATCAAAAAAAAGAATTAAAAGCTGCATAGCAGCATACGTTTAAGAATTCCTTGTGCAACGTTAAGTGTTGGCATACATTTTTAAAGTTTCTCAGTCTTTTCTCAGTTCATCATATCAAAGTTCAGTTTTATAATAAAATGACTATCAATCATTTTCTTTGTCTTTAATTTTTATGAGTTAACTTTATTTATTAAATATAGCATTCTACGCACGTACGTCGCATAAAATTCAATTCAACTGCAAAATCTCAAAATATTTAAAAACCGCATATCCGTAGAATTGTCGCTTGAGTGTTGAAGGTTGCCATACATATTTTTATATTCGCTACATTATTTCTTTAAAAACTAACCGCATCATAAAAAGAAAATGTATATAATGATTTTAATGAGTCCATGTAGTATAATTTCATAAAAATATTGAATATTTCTAATCTCATGATTTTAATACATGATTGTTTAACTCAATCACATCGAAAAGTAAAAAGATATATTCATAATAACTGTGTTTATTGCTTTTAAATCGCTTAGTATATTATTCAGTATTCTTTCAGATTAAATTTGAAAGTATCTTTAATATTCAGACTGGAACATGGTTTCATTTCCGCCCGCGACAAGATATCTTGCTTTCATACAGCTGCGTTTGGTAATTAAAATTAAAAGATAAAATGTCTTACATTTTCCCCTGGCAACACTCTCGCGCCCTGGTGATAGTGTTGCCATTCTGACTTTCAAATCGTTGAGTTTGTTAATCAAAAACTTATTCACGTTTTACAAAATATGAAATAAATAATAAAATGAGTTTGTTAATGAAAAATTCGTTAAAGTTTTAGAGAATATTGTTACGAATTTCACATTTATTTGGCTATTTATGTAATTAAATGGCTAACTGTAATTAAAATTCCTTTTTATTTTCCCGTGCAACGCACGCAGACGATTTTTGAAGAGAAAACTACGTAAAAAAAAAAAAAAAAAAAAAAAAATGCATACATTTATGCAGATTTTTCATTTTTTAAAATTTAATGCAGAGCGATAACATTTAGTGGCAACAATTTGAAAAGTGATACGCCGTTTTTGTGTTTCCGACGCAAAATCGCAAAACGAAAGTAATAGCAAAGCTGTATGTAAGTAAAGCGTCGGTACTCCCATACTATAACCAAAGCTGTATGTAAGTAAAGCGTCGGCACTCCCATACTATAACATGACGCCAAATTGCAGCGCCAATCCACTGCAGTGGTGGCGATGTAAACTAAATCTCTTCCCCTCCTCCTTTCCCCTGCAGTGACGTCATGGAGGTTGGAAGTAAGATGGAGAGGCCGCAGTTTTGACACGATTGGATGTAAATATTTTGCAATTGCGTCGTAATTATATATATAAATGTATATATTTTCTATTTGTACAGTATTTCAGAGTCCTAAGTGTACGAAAAGAATACATTTTTAAGCAAAGTTTATTGTTATTAACATTAAAATTATGCATTATTTCTTCTCCACTTACAGAGCTTCTACCTAAAATTCTTTCTCAAATATCACATGATTTTTTTAGCTTCTAAGGCATCTTTTAAATGAAAAAAATTTAAGTCAATTGTGTAATTAATGCTCAATTCGGTCCATTTCAAATTAGCGCTCTTTTTATTTTAATAGTGAAATACATTAAATAGTACATAACTTTCTCTAAATATTTCTGAAAGGGAATAAAAAAAAAAAGATTTTTAAAAATATTATTTAAAACTTGTACCTGCGTTATTGTAAAATATAGGGAATAATTCTTTTAATTATCAGATTTTTTTACCTTTAATTTCAACAATACATATCTTAAAACTCGTCTTTATTACTTCCGTAAAACTCTTCTTTATTACTTCCTTAAGTACGCATCGTCTCAAGGAAACGTGTAGAAATGTATTCCATCAGATTTCGACGAAATGTTACGCTTGCAATCCTTAATCCGCAGTATCGATACGCCATTAGAGAAAATTTTTAAAAAAAAATTGGTTCCGAAAAGAACCTTTTGTAATTAAAAAGTACAAAATTAATAAGTTATAAATAACACAACCAAGGCACGTTAGAAGCTAACAAGATTTCGGTAGAATCAAACAAACAAGAAAATCAAAACAACCAATGACTGAAAAGAAAAGGAGCATGCGCAGTTTCACTGATTGTGTTTCCACATCGCCACCGCTACGAGCGCTGCGGTCGTTTCGAGGCGCAATTTCTACCATTGAAGTGCCGACGCTTTAGTTACATACAGCTTTGAGTAATAGTCCTTCGGGACTAAATCCCTTTGGACTAACAAATTCAAAATTCGGCTTCCAAATCCACATGTTCAAGGAAGGACTACGTTATTGAAAACTGGATGGCTCTGTTTACCGCCATTTTTTCACAGTGCTAGGAACACACATACACACATGCAGATTCTTCACTATTAATTTCAATAAAAAATAACACAGGGTGATTTAATAAAAAAATAATACAGAGTGATTTAATAAAAAATAATACAGGGAATATTTGTGGCAACAATTTGAAAAGTGATACGCCATTTATGGTGAATCAACGGAAAATACTATTTCGAGACTAAGGCCATATTTGAGCTAATAATGGTTTTAAAGAGTTCCGTTATTAGTATTTCATAAAAACATGTAATATTTCTAATTAGTCATCTCTTGATTTAATGGCAATTTTATTGATAGAAAAACCTTTCTTTAGAAAATTTTCTTTGATTGCTTTTGAATTGCTTGGTTTATTAATCAGTAGCAAAGGGATTAAATTCGAAAGTTAAATATCTAATGGGCAACATGCAGACGCGTGGAAGAAAAAAGTACTTTATTTTAGTCAGTGGCAACACATTACTTTACTTAAAAACCCCAATCAGGATACAAACTCCTGGGGTATATATAGGATTCCTTGCTAATACGGTTTAATTTGCATTGTCAAACTAAGAGAGCCTTAAAATTTCCTGCTAAGGAACATGAGGCAGTGTTAGGAAAAAAGAAACATGTAAATTCTGTGCTGCCCAGCATTTTTGGTCAGAGAATCCCATTTTCCATTTTTATGCAGCCAAAATTATTCGAAAAACATGTTTCGTTGGCGAAGTAGATTTTCTAGATTTCGTTTCACGTTCATAAAAATCTTTCAGTTATAATTAGCGATCCCAACTAATGTCCGCCTTTATAGGCGCCCACCAGCGGCAGAGCGGTAATGTTGCTAAACGCCAGTTGTTCGGTCTGAGGTTAGAATACCGCGAACAGGCTGGCTGCATGGGTGTTTTCGTGATTTTTCCCATGTGTAACGTGTATACGAGTCAGTTTCCTTCAGAAAGTCCTCCACGAAGGCAATCCTTCCCTTAGGCCGAAAGACCTCGAGGCTTTGCAGTAATCTCATGAAAAGAAAAACAAAAACCCTCAGCTTTTAAAAAAATTATTTCACAGTTCTTTACATTTTTCATCAGTAGATGGGGCCAGTAGCTTGATTTCCTTCATCTGATTCTTATCTTCTTATCTTATCACTAGCTTCTCTTTCGTCATTAGCACATCTGTACCTATCATCTGAAAATTCTAGGTTTAAACCTTCGAAACTAGTCCTGCAAATTTATGAATACTGCGCTGATTCTTATTGCTTTAACTCCTCCATTAAGATTTTATTAACTGAAGCGAATATAGCTCTCAGGAATTCGGAAAATTTCCCGAGGTCCCGATAGCTACGAATCCTCTTTCTTACTAAAGATGTCGTAACCTTTATGTAATTCGGAGATTGTTTGCCAAGTCAGAAGCTATCATAAGCCCCGTTCACATGCAACGCTCCTTTGCACAGCTGCCGTTAGCAAGAGGAGAAAAAGGAGACAGAAAGGGGTCTCATTTTTAAGACCCGTTCAGAAAACCGCCGTCTTCCTTCCCCTTACACATACGCCACTGTGCGAATTGTTTGATTTCTAATAACTGTTTACGCATTTTTAACGTTGTTTAGTGTTGTTAATTTCGTAATCGGTACTTCCGCAATTGGTACCGGAACTTCCGTAATGGTTCCTGAAAAATTCGTGCATTATAATTTTTATTATTATAATTATTATTATTTTATAGGCTTTTATTTAGCTCACTCTTGGTGCTTGTCGCTATGATTAAAAGATGGTCATCGATTTTTAAATTGTTTCCCGATAAGAATCGAATTCAAACTTTGCACATATACTGCTTTTGGATGTGGAGTCACGATTTTGATTTTTAGACTTCCGAAATTTTTACAGGTTATAAAACAAACTTTTTGCACTTAAAAAAATTATAAATGAAATTAATAAATTAAATGGATGATTTTTTTACTTTTTTAAAAGATATGCAATGAAGCAGAATGGGAAATACTGGTTTTCCTTGGGAATCATTTCGAAACATCAGTTTCAAAGTAATAATCTCATTACACCACACTATTTTCATGACATTATTTACGCTATATAATTTGTTATTGTTGCGAGGTGTTAGTTTAGCCTGAGACCGGGAGTATTTCCAAGTTAGCTTTATCTTAAGATGCGCTTTGCACTGCGTTGTGTTTAACGTTCTTAGTAATTTGAAGCGTAACTACTGAGTACACTTTGTGATATTTTAAACACTTATACGAGTATTTCTGGGGAAACTTCCAGAACTTTGAAGTGTTTAGGTTGCTAAAATAAATTTAATGAAAGTATTATCGGACCTGTATGCAATGACAATCATTTACGAACTATTATCAATCTATTACAAACCTGTACGCATGCAACAATATTATAATTAATTCATGTATTAAAATTGTTTTGAACGTATTTCACAAAACAAAAACAGATAAAGAAAAATTCTACTTGCATCTTATGATTTTTTTGCAATCTTTCTGGCCAAATAAGGTTTTAAATAAAGGCTTGCAATTTATATTTATATTAACCAAATGTATGAATAGCACTAGGTTTTATTTACATATATTTATGTACTGAAATTCAGTAATAAAATTTTTAGGAAGTTTGAAATGATTTAATGACTATTTAGACAGTTTGTATTCTTTAAACTGCATTTTCTCAGTTTTAATTTTTTCTAAAAATCCTTTTACTTTA
>KK121828.1:578155-588358 GCA_000611955.2 Stegodyphus mimosarum
TGCGTTTTCTCAGTTTTAATTTTTTCTATAAATCCTTTTACTTTAAGTCCTAAACCATATACAGGTATGGACTAAATTATGATATTTTTACTGCTTATTTAAAATTATATACTTTATAGAAACAAGGATGAGTTTTGCAAAATACTGAGAAGAGAAATTATTTGAAATGAAAATGTGACAGAGATTATATTTGTTTTAAAGATTTTACATGGAAATGTGTTTTTACTTCTTTTCTCGGAAACTAATGCATTAATTGCAAAATCAATCCTTGAAGTTATTAAGAATAATAAATACAATAAAAAAATCTGGGGGGAACACTGAAAATTGTAGGAGAAAGAAAGACATTATAATTATTAAATTTTTATTAAAAATTTATTGAATTAATTAAAAAGCTATTTCTTTGTTAAAAATTTAAATAATTTTGTCGTACAAAAAACATTTAATAATATTCATAAAAAGTAGATGAAAGTTCCTAAATAAAAAAAATCATTCAAAAAGTACCAAGCACCTTGTCGCGTTGAAGCCGATATGCACGTCTGAGCGCCTTAACTTTAGTTTTAATTTCAATGATATACCTGAAATATCCAGCATCAGATAACCTTGTCTGTACTAGTTTCTAAATATCCGTATCTTGTACAGTTCCATCTATTTTGGTGGGGATGCTATCCCATCCGCAGACATCTATCAACGCGACTGTTTCGCTGACAGCCCAGCGAGCAGTCAATTGTACGTCAGCCATGTTACTTACTAAAATTAAGATTCTACCTCCAGTCCTGAGAAGCAGTTAATGCTTGTTCGCCATGTGAATGGGACACATTGGAAGAACCAGTTTTCTCTGCCGGTCGAATCTGCTATTTGTGAACGGGGCTATAAAAGCTCTCTGGTATAAAGGTGCTGGTACCTCGACCAAAAATCCTTTCTGCATGTTAGAAATTGAATTTCGTGAAGTACCGGTCCTTTATGCGAGAATTTTTCAGAAAATCCTAATAAAAATGCTCTGATAAGAAAATACCCGCATCATGGAGAAAGTTGCTTTCTTCAAGTCATAAGCGAAACTTAATAAGTGTACCAGTTTCATAAGAGTGAGAGCACCTTTGTGCCAGGGTACCCTTGGCAAACAATGGCCAACTTGCATAAACGTGTGCCACCTTTCTGTTGGAAATTTCGTCAAGCCAAGAACCACCCTAAAGCTACGGCACTTCGATGGAAGTTCCTTCGTCGAAGTTCTAAACTGAATTTTACAAGCGTGCAGGAAACTCGTAGTGCCTTCATGAACAATGATTAACTTGAACAGTGCCCACACCTTTATTCAAATGGATGATCGTTGACTTAGATCTTCGAAGGGAAGTCCCAGATACTTGATGAAAGTTACATTCTTCGTGGTATAACACTGAACATCGTTAGGATGCTGGGCACCTATGTTTCTTAATGTTGGCCGATTTGCATAGAGGTGCTGGAACATTTATGTAAATTGCTTGTGTTCGACACATTACCAAATCCGCTCCTGATTATTTATAAACTGATAATTCTCACAACCAAAGCCACCACTGCCATCTATCGTCATTCTGATATACTATGACATTTAACACTCTGATATTCACATGGGTGTGACTAATGACATGATATCTCTGTGCTACCTTATTAGTATACTACTTTAGTAGAACTGTCAATTATCTCATGACTGCAAAGTGAAGATAAGTGGATACATATATGCAGGGGTTGCCAGGAAGATGCAGAGTGACATCTACAGATAATTTACTATTTTGGTATGCCTCCGATTATACCTAAGTTTGAGACTGTTAATTTCCAACATACCCTGATCACTGAAATGAATTAAACAAAAAGGACCAACGCATTAACATGTGGCGTATATTAAATTAAATGATTCACTTTGACGTATATAAATAAAAAAGAGCAGCATTATTTCACTCGCTAAATACACGAGTCAAAGACTGACGTCGCGTGATGAAATGTTGCGTTTAATATCTTTAGAATATAGCAACAAGATGTAATTTTCTTAGTAACTAGATGTAGTCAGAAAAATGTCTGAATATTTACTGTAAATTTTCTATGTTTATGTTCTGTTATGTGTCTTACTATCTCTTCGTTTCAGGAGTTACCGAAGTAGCGTCGAGTAGACGTTCTTTATTGTGTTACTTTCTCAGAGCTAGCCTTCATTGTGAGACGCGTAACATTTAGGCTGCTCATCTTGTTCAGCAGTATATTTCTGTATATTGTGTCATACCGGCCCTGGAAATCTATGAAGAAAGCCAGGGTGGTCATTTTTCGATGAAGCCCATCCTTCACAGATTATGTCAGTTTTATGACTTGATTCGTGCTGAACCTGTGTTTTCTAAAGCCAACCTAATATTTGCTGGTAATATTTTATTAAGACTGGGTCATTTCCTTTCTTGGGTATTATTTCAGCCTTCTTCCAAACTTCTGGTATACCTAAGTGCTAGGTTTCGTTTATGGCTCGCAGTTAGGTTCACGTGACTCCCTTTTCCAAATTCTGGGAAGACTTCGTCAGATCCGCTTGCTTTGCGTATTTTTAATTCTGTTATGTTAAAATCATTATTCATTAATCTAGAAATCAAACAACAA
Organism: Stegodyphus mimosarum; assembly: GCA_000611955.2. Lineage (NCBI taxonomy): Eukaryota > Metazoa > Arthropoda > Arachnida > Araneae > Eresidae > Stegodyphus > Stegodyphus mimosarum. The sequence goes on from KK121828.1 coordinate 580,760, forward strand.
AAATCATCGTTATATTTGTAAATTTTCACAGGACTAGTTTCGATGGTTTTACCATCATTCTCAGCTATCAAAGTGCAAATGAACGAGATAAGATATAGGTGATTAGATAAGATAAGAATGGCTGATCAGGAGTTAACCTACTGACGCCATCTATTAATGAAACGAGAACTAAAACATAATTTCCTTAAATGCTGAAGGCGAAGATGGATTGGAATTAGGATCGTTAACTGGAACAGAAAGATTTTTTTGAATGTGAAACGCCTCTAGAAAAACTCTAGAAAAAGCAATTCACCAATGGAAGATGTTTTCTGAATAATTTTGGCTTCAGAAAAATTGAAGGTGTGATTTTCGGACCAACAATGCTGAGCAACAGAGGACTTTTGTGTTCTTCATTGTTCATTATTGAAGCCTCAAACTCTGCTAAGGGCAGAATGAGTATAGGACTCATTCACCGCCGAGGGAACTTTACAGGGCACCTCGAGTAGTACTGGCTGAAAAGAGCAGCCATTTTCTCATGGCTTGAAATCGTGGCATCTCCACGAACTATTGGGTGAACCTTTTTCATGTTTTCATTGTTGTTTAGCTTGAACATAATTTGGTGAGCTTTCGGGCCGTCTTTTCTGTAATCAAGATCTGAACAAAGTTTTAGAAACTTTGTCGTTTGCTTTGGAAGATTTCCCTTTTCAACATAACCTGAGCTCTTTTGAGGTTTACACAGCGTTCAAGATTTTGAGTCCTTTGTGGGGTTTACCTAATTTCATTGCACGTACTTTTAAGTGCAGCGAATTTTCTAGACCAAGAGGGGGAATATTGTTTGAGCTGTCTTAGGAGGACATATTTAGTAGTGGCTGCCAGCATAGCTTTGGTTATGTTGTCAAAAGTTTAGGTAAGGTTAAAGTGGTCAAACGTTTTGGTAGGGTTAAGCTGACAGTCAGGTCACTCCTTTGCCGACGATGAACGAAGAAGGTGACCTGACTGTCTGTTTATTTAACGTAGAGTACCCATTTCCCCTTTAAAGTTCCAGCGTTGTAAAGTTTTAGTTCTAATCACTGAGGTCTCTGGTAGAATCTAATTGGAAATGGAGAGGTGGCCGCACCTTGATGGGTCGTCGTGCAATTTTAGAGTAACGCGGCTACTTAGGTTTGCATGAGGAAGAATTAGATCTGGTGCACTGGCACTGCCTATGAAAGGTAGAAAAATTAGTTCAGTATCATGTGGTATTAGGTAGGAGTTATCGATTAGATCTTCAATAAGTCTGTCACCTGGAGTCGTGTTTTGGTAATGCCATCTGGTAGATGGGGCTTTAAAATCTCCCACTATTGAGGCGTTTTTCCTTATTACTTGCTCCAGAAGAAGTATGTTCAGCATGTTGTGCGGTGGATTGTACGCAGCTACTATCATGAGATGATTTGCACTTAACCATGCGTCTATTTCTACAGCGTCTAATTTGTCTTCTGCACTCATTTCGTGAAGATTTTGGATCGGGTAGGTACAGCGTTGGATATGCCATTGATCATTCCTGATGCGATTTGGTGGCTTTGGAGTAAGTTTATGGATAGTGTAGCCGTTGACATGTTACTTATCAATGTTTTCCTTCGCGGCGCCAGCTTCAGGAACAACGTATTTATCAGTGTTTAAAGAAAATAAATGCATATTCAGATATCTGAATTTCAATGAGTTCAGTCCCTTGCGTTCCAATACAAAATATTCAAAGATACGAATTTCGGCTGTATTACGGTGTCGTTTTGATCCCGATAAAGGCAGTTTCATCGATGTCTAGCGCCGAGCCTGCTTCTCCGTCTGTTGGCAAGGTCATTCTGCGATGGCATGTTTGAGGGCGTAGAAAACAGCTAACTCATTTAATTTTACCTACGGGGACCCACTGGAAGACGAGCTGAATTACCTCCAAAACAAAAAGAAGGAAAATAAGGATCTGTGCTCATTCAGTTTAAAACGTTCTTACAGGCAAGAACTCATGAATCGATGATACCTATAAACCGTAACTGAATAATGATCATCTGATGGCCTTCATAAGTGCAATCTAGTTGCATGTTTACATTTTTCACGCTGAAACTAATTTTCATCGAAGTCCGATAGTAACATTTCTCTTATCAGTGTGACTTGCTGTCATCGAAAATACTCTGAGTAATTTGTATATAACCACTCATCTGTACTTGTGATAAGTATCACTCTTAAATAACAAATATTCCAAATATTATCTATTTTTTCTGTATTCTATCAGTAAATGAAATATAATTGTCCATTTCTTTATCTCAATTAATAGTCATTATACATATGGGTCATATTACAGTTTTTACGTTAGACGCCGCTTAATGTTACCGCGGTTAATGTTATCATTCGAATACCGTTATCGAATTGCCGAACTGTGTAGGAATATGCATATCTTATTAATGCAAAACATAAAAATTCGTTTAACATAAATAAAAAAATATTAACATGATTCGATATATTCGTGATAAAAAATTCGTTTAACATGATTAAAATATTATGGAATATTGTTACGTGCGTACGGGTTCGTTGTTGTTGTTTCTAATCACCTTGGAGCAAGAAAGCCTACGCCACGTCCAAGAGACCTTACCGCACAAGTAAATCACTGGCGTCGTCCTGCTCAGCCGACAGCTGTCTCAGCGAGACGCCTATACAATCCAGTAGGTGAGCGGGAGAGGCAGGGAGGGAACAGGTACACGAGGGGAAGGTCTCTTTTCCCTCTTTGAATTTCATGCAATGAAGATGCCCACTTCTGAATCCGGCCATGGTCGTTTGGAGAGGCATACTCAGAAGTGACAGGCCTGGTTGCTCAGCGAAATACCATTGGTGAATAGGCTTTAGTGTAGAATTGAGTGTCCCTTCGATTAGCAACAAATTTTGTTCAGTTTTGGCGATGAGACCCCATTTCTGGTTACCGTGATTGCTTTGACTTTGTTTTAGCTTCCTGATTTTCTTTAAGTGAAAATAAATCGATGTGTACATGGACAAAGTTAAGACAGGGCGCAATGCCTAGATTGTGCAATTCTGGGATGTTTTTAAGGGAAAATATATCCAAGTGTACATGGATACCAAGTTTGACTTCTTATTTTGGTTTGTGCAGCGGCCATCTTGAAATTGTGCCTTCCGCCGCCGATCTTGGCGTCAAAAAAGAATCGCTGAAAAAACAAGGGACATCCAGTTGTAAACTTTAACCGAGAAATTTTCCATGCCATGTTAGTTTTATGTTTGTAATAGGAATAAATTTCAGCTGGCTTAAATCAGTCGAAGTAGGTGTAGGGAGGTCTCAACCTTTTCTTGCCAGATCGTCAGCTATTTCTTTACCATACACCCCAAAATGGGGCGGTATCCACTGGAGATATATTGATTTACGCTGTCTAAATTCAAAAAATTTAGATACGATATCCTGACCGGTCTCATCCATGACCTTAGGCCAGTTTTAAAGTACTGAATGAAGCTTCTACTGTCTGTCAGAATCCATATAATGTCACTACTTGAACAGAGAGCATAATCAAGTGCTTTGCTGATGGCGATAAGTTCCGATCTGGAGACGGAGTAATGAAAATGCACAAGTCGTTAAAAGGTTATTCTTTTTTACAAGAAATAAAACAAAATGCTGAAGTATTTCCTCAGAGATGTTCGTAAATATCACAATAATTCACAGCAGTTATATTTTAACTACTAAAAACGTTGGATAGAACTCAAAGCCCAGAAAAACTAATTCAATCTCACAGCGAATTCGCTACAATCAAAAACACATTGAGTAAACAACATTTCGCTTAAAACAGCTACAACTGAGCTACAACTACTTTTAATTCGGCTTTTATAAGCTTTTCAATTATTCACGATAACATTCTGGTAAATCTATTTTTCTCGACTTTTTTGGATGGCAACAGCAATTACGAGATATTTATTTATTAAATATTAAATGCACGCTCCCTTGTATTCTTACTTTTCCGACGTAGCTTTCTCTTCAAATTGGTCTGCGTTGCGCGGGAAAATAAAACAATTTTAACTACAATTCTAAATAAATAGCTAAATAAATACGAAATCCGTAACAATATATTTTTGCACTGAAGTAAAGTCGCCAAATAAGTTAAAATCTATTATAAAAATTAGCGATTTACAAAGGAATATCGCCAAGTAAGTCGTCAGACACCTTGGTTTCAATTTTAGTCAACCATATAAAATCAGACAAAACCCAACTTTAGTTTGATGTAGATTTTCAACAGCTGTGTCGATTTTGAAGACATTAGAAACAAGCTCCTCATTTTCAGCAGCAAAAAAAAGTTCAGAATTTTTTTTTCCTGAAAACATTTCCGCCAAACTAAAATTGTTGTTCTTTTTTTTTTCCTTCCTTCCCAAATTTCACGTTGGCAAGTTCTCTTCCAAAGAGGGTTCCTTAATCCGAGTATTAAGATAGGTTATCTTAATCCGAGTATTAAGATAGCGGTACAGTATCAGTCAAATAATTTCCAGAAATGCTATGAACAATTCATAAATGAACTTTTGCCTTTTCCTAACTAAAAATACTGTAAAAGTACATATTTGTGTGTTTCTAGTTATATTTATATTAAATTAGTTGAATTCCATTGCTGTTTTGAAGGAATATTTTTTTTCGTCGTTTAACGTTTTTTTCGTCATTCCGTTAATGTTGTCAAATTTGCCTTTGACAAACGTGATCTTAGAGGCGTCTACTACACTTAATTTATCAATACTGATTTATCTTCTAATCATGTTTCTGTGCGAAAGAAAAGCTCAACTATATGCTTGTCAAGTATTCTTTTTTTGCAAAAAGAAATGGCAAAACTTTATTTGTAAATAATTAGATAACTTATTCCAGCAGAGCCTGCGAAGTACAGAAGGCTATCGCAGTAGGAATTTTCAAACGAAATCTCTGTTATAAAGCGTTGTAAAAACTGCAAAATCTGCCTTGAAAATGGGAATCATCTGACTGGTTTAGCCGGTTTCCATAAATGTGTCAGCATCTTTATAGTTCATCATTATTAACCTAAGTACAACGGTATCTCAGTATTAAGACACAAAAGTGCCTGCCACACTTATAAAGTTTAGTATATAATACCATGAAGAATGCAACCATCATCGGGATTCCGGGATGCTCATTTGAAAATTTAAAAGAACAATCGCCAGTTTGAATAAAGATGCCGGCAACATTTTGAAATTAGTCGTTGTTCATCAAGACATTAGGAGTTCTCTGCATGCTTATGAATTTGAGTATATACAGTGGCACAAACAATTGAGGATACACCTTACTTTTACTTGATAAATCCAATTTTCAATCGAAATAACACATTAACTAGAAGTGCAAACGTACTTTTATTTTTAGACATAACAGAAGATTTAATTTACAGTAAAAATAAAGAAAAATCAACGACAAAATTCTAAAATAAAAATTTTCAGAGGCATTTCAAATAAACATAAGCAGATTTTTACCTCGAAAATTTGAGGATACACCAATGAAATTTTTGTTTAACTACCAGTAGATTGTTTTCTGCTTGCTACTATCATAATCTAAGTTTGGGCAATTTTATCTTAAACTTTTTCGACTGTTATTTTTGTCTTTGAAGTTGGTTATGTGAATTTAAAGTCGCAATTTTAAATGGAAAATGGCTCCTCGGAGAGAGACTAGTACTGATGTAAGAAAATTGATATTAAGGTCATTTAAGAAAGGAAAATCTTATCGTGAAATAGTTGAAATTGTCGGTAGAAGCCACTCGTGCGCACAGAAAATCATTGGAAGATTTAAAAGCGATGGATTAATTGAAAATAAAAGTGGAAGAGGAAAGAAAAGTATTCTGAGTGATGTAGCCAAAAGGAAAATTTTGAAAGATACCAAGATTGATCCTTAACTAAGTGCAAATAAACTAGCTGCAGAAATTCTCGAATAATGTGCAGAAGTGTAAATGCTGAAACTGTGAGAAATATAATTAGACATGCTGGATATAGTAGTCGAGTAGCTAGAAAGAAACCATTTATAAGCTTACAAAATCAGAAAAAGCGTTTGGAGTTTGCAAAAACTCATCAGTTGAAGACAGATAACTTTTGGAAGAAAGTTATATTTAGTGATGAAAGTAAATTCAACATTTTTGGAAGTGATTGTCGTCGCACCGTTTGGAGAAAGCCGAACACCGCTTTGGATCCAAAACATTTACGTCCTACAGTTAAACATGGTGGTAGCTCCGTCATGGTTTGGGGTTGTATGGCTTCAAATGGGGTAGGAAACTTAGTTTTTATAGATGGCATAATGGATCATAAGCTTTATATAGATATACTCCATAACAATCTTAAAGAAAGTTGGGTTTAGATGGAAATTTTATATTTTAAGACGACAACGACCCCAAACACACGGCACATAATGTCAAAATGCTGTGCCTTTTTCATTGTAAACAGCAATTGAAAACACCACCACAGTCCTCTGACATCAATGTCATAGAAAATTTGTAGGCTACACTCGAAACAGCAGTCGAAAAACACCAAATTAGGAACAAAGCCCATTTAAAGCAAATGTTAGAAGAAGAATGGGATAAAATATCTCCAGATACCACCAAAAAATTTGTCGAATCGGTACCAAGACGTTTGAAGGACATGCAACCAAATATTAACACTTTATGTGATATATCTCAAAAATTTCATTGGTGTATCCTTAATTTTTTGAGGTAAAGATCTGCCTATGTTTATTCCAAATACTAGTGAAATTTTTAATTTTAGATATTTTTTGTTGATTTTTGTCATTTGTAGTGTAAATTAACCCTTTTGTTAGGTGTGAAAATAAAAACACGTTTTCTCTTCTAGTTAATGCGTTATTTCCATTGAAGGTTGGATTTATCAAGTGAAAGTAAGGTGTATCTTCAGTTGTTTGAGCCACTGTAGTACCATGAAAACTGCAACCTTCATCAAGATTCCTGGACGTTCCTTTGCCGATCTAAGTGAAAAATCGCCAGTTTGAATAAAGGCTTCGTTTAGAAGGTTTCTTAGAATTTAGGAGTGGTGCTTTGGGAAATTTCTTGCAGCATCTGTGCCTGCGACGCTGCTTTGTTATCTAATATCGGTGGTTCAGAAAAATGAAACGTCGATCATGATTGTAAAATTCATGCACCAAAAAAAAAAACTGATAAACTCATGAGAAGAAAAAATTTTAGTAACACTCTAAAAATTTGAAAGATAAACTAATGGTAATACTAATGGTTAAAATGTGTCTTTAGCTAATCATCATTAGCTCGTCACTAATTCATAATTGTTACACCTGATTACTTACCTCAGAGATACCCAACTAGGAGTGCGAAATAATATTTTAGGGTGTGCAAGATAATATTTTTATCTTTTGTTTAAAATAAATTAACCAATTTTTTAAAAATTACACGCACAGCATAGATGCGCGTGCAAAACATATTTCTTGTGCATGCGAATATGCGCGGAAACATTTGCCGTGTATATTGTTAGCATCAGTTTGTCTAACTGCCCATAACTGCATATGAAGAAATTGCGGATCATTTGGAAATATTATCAGTCGTATTTTAAAGGAGATTTTACGTATTTTAAAGGAGAAAAACTGAAAACTTTGGAAGCATGAAC
>KK121828.1:588376-611243 GCA_000611955.2 Stegodyphus mimosarum
GTATAATATGTCGGATAATGGAAAACTAATGGTAGATCTTCTAGAACTGCGCACAAATCGTATTCTTGGAATGCATTTTAAAAGCAATGCTTCAGAACAATACTGATACTTCGCGAGGAATTTGTTCTCAAAACTTAGTGAAAAGGCACTAGTGCTCATCCCATTAGCGACAACATACGCGAGTCTGAATTTAGAGCCATTATGCGAATCAAAACAAATATCACAAAATACCTTAGATGCACAAGGAGATATGCGAACTGCCGCTAGCAACAATTTGCCGTAATTTGTGAAACTCTTATTTAATAAATAGGAACCAAAATGCCATTAATTTGTTTTCTTCCCCGCTTCCTTTTTGAAAGATTTGTGCAAATATTAATTTTTGTAGCATTTTCTTACTGCCATGTTTAATTTTTGTTTATTAAAATTTGACTACAGAATATTGTTTCCGCTTTAGAAACTATTTTAAGATATTCGAGAATATATTAAGAATTTTTTAGGGGTTCTGGACATGAAAAAGGTTGAGGATTTGTGATTTGCATAGAAGGAAGAAATTTTATTCCTAAAAAAAGGTTGAGGATTTACATTTTACCCATTCGATAGAAGGGAGGAATTTTTATTGCTCTTCACTTAGATTATTTCATAAAATGTTATAAAGGTTCCTGAACCTTTATGTAACTAAGCAACTGTCTCCCAAGATTAAGCTGTTCACATGATTACACCGGTAGCCTCGATAAGAGTTTTCTTCTTCATGTTATCGAACTTCATAAAGTACATTTCCGGTATATGTGAGCCTTTATGCCAAGACATCCCTCTGTCTGGGCGAGCGATGGTCAACTTGAAAAAGTGCCGGCACCTTTTGTGCAAGCTGATTTTTGTTCGCCAAGATCTTCACCTGGTCATTCCGGTAGCCTTGCTTCCTTCAAGAACTTAACAATGGTGAGAGAACTTTTGCGCCTACTTGTACCCTCACGCTATGACGAACGATGAGTAACTTGAAAGAATGCCGGCACCTTTTCTCGAGTTGCCCGCCCAATTAGACCAACTCCATTCCATTTAATCAAAATTATTTCGGTAATATTGCTGCTTTTAAAAATATCTGCAATTTTCGTGTTGAATTGCATATAGTGTAAGTGCGAAGAAAATTATGCTTAATAATAAAGTTAAAATGGCAGAAGAAATGGGTTAGCAAGAGTAAGTAAAACAGCAGACTTTGTAAATAACAACAACAAACAAATAGTTACAGGCGTCTTTTAAATCACTCAAATGAACTACATTCTTCATTAAATAATGAATAATAGGCATAAATGTATGTATGTTTCTCGCACTGTGGAAAATCGGCAATAACTAGGGCCATCAGATTTTGAAAAATGTAGTGCTCCACCTGAAGACATGCACCTGGAAGCCCAAATTTTGAATTTCGAATTTTATACTTCATGTTTTGTAAAGTTGTTGTTGCTTTGCTTATTAAAGTTGTAAAACTTTAATAAAATTTTTATTAACATACTCAACGATTTGAAAGCGATCAATGAAAACACTGTATAGAATAAAACATTTTTATCTCCAGCTCGCGAGACTCTTTATTAGAAATTCTAAAGATATTCTCTTTTAAAATATTTTGTAATATGCTATTCTACTAAATTTTATGTGGCGTAAGTGTGAAGAACATGACTTTTAGTTAATAAATTTAACGCACAAAACGTTTATAACAAAAAGACGAAGAAAAGGTTTTGCAAGCCATCTTACTAAGAAAGCTGCACATTGATATTATAAACTGAGAAAGGATTGAAAAAAAAATAGAAAAATGTTATGCCTGCACCTCAACGCGAATTCTAAATATATGCTGCTTTTAAAATTTTTGCAGTTTTGCTGTTGAATTCTATATGGCGTAAGTGCGAAAAAAATTATGCTTAATAATGAAGCTAAAAAGACAAGAAGAAATGGATTAGCACGTGTAAGTGAAACAGCAGACTGTGTAAATAATAACAAAAAGTTACGGAAGCCTTTTAAATCACTCAAATGAACTACAAGTTCCTCAGCTGAAAGAATACGATAATTTTCAAAATTAATAACTATTTATTCAGTTAAAATGCAGCCTTAAATTTGCATTGCTAGCATAAACAACATCAAAAAAGCGAAGAAACACTGCGTTCTAAAGATTATATAATGAGGAAATGAATATTTTCCTTAGCAACAATAATAATCGCTGTCATTCAACAAGAGGAAACATATAAACAAAAACATAAATTGAAAATCATAGGTGAAATAACAGATAAGTTTAAATATTAAATTAATTACTTTAACATAGCCCCATCTTGCAAAGTGAAATTTACAAATTGAACTTTGCAATCCAGATTTAGAGCAAGCTTAATTTTCAAATTTGTGAATGTAAAACATACATCCTATACAATTGCAAAAGCTGAAAAAAATTCAAAACAAAGTTCATAAATTCATGAGGAATTCTTACGGTTCTTTCTGATCTACTTTTAGCAGGTTTTTTCACTCCAACGGTATCTGTGTTCTCACTTGAAGTGTCGGTAATAGTTCTGACAGACATCTCACTTCTTCTAGAAGCCCCTTCAAGACATCAACATCAGTTTTCCTGACACTTCTAATGGATAAAGTCTTTGAAAAAGACGTATCCCTTGTAGGTTCTTACTTTCTCAACTCTCGAAACCCCATCTTTTCAGAGACAGATTTCTAAAATTATTCCAAGAGGCCAATCGATGAGTCGGACATGATCATGCGCAATTAGAACAATATCGCCAATGTTTAAAACATCATTTCTTCTTACTCTGTTGTGGACTAAAAGAGCAAGATACTTATTTCTAAATCTTTGACTGAGATTTTCTCGTAACTTGTTTAAATGCATTATGCGTTTTATCAAGAAAGATCTGTCTACGTTGTCAAGATCTGGAATCTTTCTGTTGCTGCTTTCATGAATAAACATTTCAGGTGTCAGTGGCACTAATTTACATGAGTCATCTTATATGTAGGTCAACGGTCTAGCATTTATTACTAATTCATAGTCACATTGGATCGTGTTGAGCTCTTCGTAATCTACGGTAGATTTTACTACCACTTTACGCAGAAGTTCGTTGAGTATTCTTGCCATCCGTTCCAACCACTTCGAAATGCATAACTACTGCTCTGAACAACCTCTACTCAGCAGATCTGCCGGATTTAAGGATCCAGGTACACGTCTCCATACTTGAACAGGTGTCAGATTCCTGATTTCTCTAACACGGTTATGAATAAATACACCCCACGAGTCCTTTCTTTTTAGCCAAGCAATACTGTTAGAGTATTGAGAGTATCTTTTTTCACCATAAGCAGCAATTCTAATTTTACTCTGTACTAGTTGTATACGAGCAGTCCTTCTCGTACCAACTCGCAGAAAGACTACAGCCGAATAAGCAAGTTTGCTCCCATGATTGAAAAATCGTGATGAAATGTGCTCATATCCTTCATCACAGTGGAACCATCTTGGCGTCTTAACATGTTGCAAATATTTGGGCTCATTTAGCCATTTTAAGAAACCTTGATGTGTTTTATACCAACTTCTTCATCCCAACTAATTTTTAATTTGCACATATTTTGTAGCCAGAGTTTGGACGCAATATCACGGGATCAATTATGCCGAGGGATTTAAAAACTTCCTGCAAAACAGCTAAAATATTTCCTTTGGTGATTGCTACGTTCGTTACTTCTTTCACATCAGGATGTTTATCTAAAGAGTATCACAATGTCTGTCCCAAATCATTCCTTGAACGTTTGTTGGACTTACTATAGATTCAGATGGGTTAGTGTACTCCCACCCTGGTAAATCAAATTTTCTTTCAGCCATTATTTGTGGCAACTTTAATTAATTGCTTCAATTCTGATTCAGTTTTGACTATAGTCAAACAATTATCCATATAAAAGCTGAGCATCAGTTGTCAGAAAATATCTTCAGGATATTTTTCATTCCCTTGCTTGGCTTCATCTAGTTTCCTTTCTAAATGGCATCGGATGTTTGATTCAAGCAAGAACGAACCACAAAAAACACCAAAAACAACTCTGCAACGACGACATTTTTTGAGCTTCCCATCTTCATTGTACCATAGAAATCGGAGGAAATTTCTATCTTTTACAGACTTATTTGCAAAAACGCTTTGCGTATATCAACTGTTATGCCAAAATTACAGAAACAAAATCTCATTGTTATGAAAGGAATTAAATCTATCAAATTAAATCCATTTTCAACACAATCATTGAGAGTGTGAGTTCGTTTTCCTTTAGAAGCATTAAACGAGGTTTAATCTTAGTCGTACTGTTCGCCTTCACCACATGTTGGTGGAGCAATTACTGATAAGATTACTTAATATCTTCTTTAGGAACCCCTTCGATGATGCCTTTCCGCTCCCATTCTTTGAACACTTCTCCATACTCCTCGTATAACTTTTCAATTTTAAGCTTACAAGTGGTCACTTGTAACCTTTTTAGTGCCAGATTAAAAGTGTCTGGCAGAGGTAAATGTAAGCAAAGTCATGGTAAACTAACAAGAAAACATTGATCTCCATCAATTTTTACAGTCCTTAAAAAAGTTCCATTTAGGCCTCATAAAGTTCTTCTTTAGTTCTTTGTTCTAAAAGATCTTGTATCCCTAGAGAATCTAATTTTCACATACCAGAAATATCCATTTTTTTTTTACCAAAAGGGAAGTTACAAGTATAGAACTGGTTGAAGATGTATGTCTATCATGCAATTTTCCTGATAAGGTCAAACCAAGTAAAGTTTCTATTGCTACAAGTCCACGAGTCAATATTTTACGCTGCCCTATCATACGTTTTCCTATCACGTCAGCTCCAAGGAATACTTGAACGGGTTTTTACCAACGTCTGACAATGCTAGCATTTCTTGAAGCTCTTTGATGCAAGGACCTAAACTAACAGCTGTAATATTGTTACATATAGTGGGGTGGTCCAAAACTTCCATGTTACAAGTTATAATATTTTCTGGAATTCTTAATCTGATTCCATAACATGTGTGTTCACATTTGTCAGGATTAAGTTCTCCAAGTAAAGAGTGAATTTCTTTTCTTACTGAGCTATATCCTATTTTTCCTCTAGATTTTTCAAAACGTATCATTTTTGGGACCCTGTATCCAGGATTCCTTACTATCTGACACTAGCTTTACTTTCATAGTTTGAAGGAGCACCTTTGGGCCATAAGTGATGTTAGAGATGCTAATCTCAGAACTTGCACATTTTAATCACTCTTGTCCTATTTCCTATTTCGAGCACCTAGAGTATTGCATATGAATGGCACTGTTGACACGCAAATTTTTACTTCATATTTCAGAAAGACAAATTACACTTACGAATTGGATGTCCAGCTGTCAGGCAAGCGAAACAGCACTATCTGTCTCTTAAACTATTCGGTTTCTCAGCTAAACTCATCTTTTGAGTAGGAAAACAGTCTGAGCTGGAATGCTTCCATGAACAAAAAAATACATGCTTTCTTCACATCCTTTGAACTGTTGTGAGTAAATTGGTAGCTGTAAGTACTCTTCCTGTGGTCAAATGCCCTGCTCTTTTCTTAAAACTTGGCGATTCTCACTTGAACAGAAACAAAAACCAGACACGGCTAAATTTATTCTTTCTTCCCTTTCAGTTTCAGCCTTAATAAAAGACGTGAAATTAGTCATGCCGTTTCTTAGCATCAGTTGAGGTTGTGAAAGAAGTAATTCTGCTCCATGCTTTCAGGAATTCTTCTTGAAAACAAGATTCAACCATAGGATAAAGTATCGAAGCACGTTTATCAGTAGTCACTCCAAGTGTCTCTAGTGCTCTAAGATACGTTTCTAGTTTATCATACAGCTATATCATTGAAATGTTTTCATGTTTGGGAGCTGAAATTATCAATTTTAACAATTCTCCAACACAAAGCTTCACTAAATGTTTCTCTTCTAAACCGAGTTTCGAGACTATCAACTGCGTTGGCATAGTTGGCTCCTATTGGCGCGAAGCGTTCTACAACTTCTCTTGCTTTGGATCCACGTACAGTAGCTGGAATAAAGTACTCAAATTTAACTTCAGGTGCAGTTTCTTTATCATTTATTGGATCTGACTCCAAAAGGTAGCCAATCCTTAATGTCACGACCAGATTGTCTAATCTCTAATTTCGGTAAATTAAATTTCTTTTTAGATCCTGTGAGAGTAACAGAGTTTTACGACTCACATGCCGTTGGCAATTTTGATTAAATTGGTGCCAATTCCAGTTCGTCTTGCCTTACCTCTTCACGTTCTTCATATTCTATTTGTTTTAGCTTTTCCTCTTCTTCGCGGTTTTTTTTTTTTTTGTATCTGTTCAATAACAGGCGTTACCAAAAATTCCGTAACGAAATGTGGATCTCCCACATACTGTTTCTTCAAAATCTTCAGCTCCGCTTCTATGATCTTTTAAGGTAATGTCGCACTAATTTCTTCGGCGGCATATAAAAAGTCTTCTCTCTTAAATCCTTTTTTTACTTGAAACATTTTTTCGAAACGAGAAGTGAAGTCCTGCCGCGTAACGCCAGGAAATGTAAATAACATGTTACCAAACAAAACCAAACAAAAGTACGTAACCAAACAAAAGTTACGGACGCCTTTTAAATCACTCAAATGAATTACAGGCTTTCCAGATGAATTAATACAATAATTTAAAAAACTAACAACTATTTGTTCAGTTAAAATTGTTATTAAACTTATATTTGGATTGCTAATATCAACAACATAAAAAAGCTGAAAACAGTGCGTTTCAAAGATTACGTAAAAACGAAATTCATATTTTGCTTAGCAACAATAATAATCATTGCCATTTAACAACAGGAAAAGTAATAACAAAAACCTAAGTTGAAAATAGTAGGTGAAGTAGTAAATAAGTTTAAATACTAATATTAATTATTTTACAATCTGTAACAGACTGGTAGGCTGCGAGCTCAGTGAGACCGTAGGAAAACCTAAGCAAACAAACATCTTCCAAGATGTTTATTGCTCCAAATAAGCGAATTTAGCTTCTGGAAAAAGAAAAGCAGTACCATGCAAAAGCAGTGTTTGTTGCAAGCTCCGTGTCAAGCGATCTAAGAAATAAGTGCACAAGTGTGCCTTAAGCAACAAAGAATTTTCTTTATTAAATAATTTCAGAAGTCTCTCCTTATGATAAGATAATATTACAACACTATTTTTTTAACCATTTGGCACAACTTTATTTGACAGCTCATTTTAAATGTATTATTTTATATGCTTCATCTCTAATTAACTCTTAAATAGGAAGTTAATTGTAAACCGTTTTGTTTAAAATTGTTTTAGACATTAAACTACAATCAAAGTGTGAAAATTAGATTGTCACTTTTTTTCATTTCGTGATTTTTATGCTTTTTAAATATTATATTGCTAGATGAAACAATCTAATCTGAAACTAATACATTGTAATCTCGAAATCTGAAATTTCGGTTTCATTTTTGAATAGATTAAAAGACCAATGAACTACAAAAATCTCATTTATGAGTCTGCATTTTTCAACACTTCTGCATAAAATGATGATCTAGTTATTCATCTATCCAAGGCTAACTAGATCACTTTGCAACTCTAGGTGTCGACCCAGAAGTGCATGTTACATTTTCGACAAAATTATTGTTGTATACGCCGAAGATAGAACTTGTTCACTCCAATGCGCTACTGAGATTTTACCTTGAACATTTCAAAAACGGCCCCCTTAAGTATTCTTTGTTATTGCCTAATGACCTGATGGTCAATGGCCTAGCATTTGATAAATAAGTATTCTTTGTTAACAACCTTAGGTGCTATAATAAATGAAGCAGTGGCAACAGTGGCATTTATTTTTGTTTACACGAAGAAGAAATGTGACTTGTTATCAGCTTTAACTCACGTTAAATGCATTTCTTTTGCAAAGGCTAGTGACATCTGCGAAAGGAATTGCTTAATTTTTTCAAAATGAATTTTTTCATAATGAATTTTTTCTCTCTTTTCTGTGTTGGAGTTTTTCATATTTTTATAGTCCAAAACGAAGCTAAAACCTTGCCGAATATTATAATAATGTTAATGGATGATGTACGCTGATTTTATTTTATATATTAGCTTAACATTATTTTGTGATTTATTTTTACTGTTTATTTCACAAATTGTCATTTGTTTCTGTGTGTGCAACTGTGTATAATAAAGTAAAAGTATTTCTTGTATATTTTTAAGTTAATCGTTTATTAACGAATGCGGAATTTGGCCATGAATACCTAAATTTAAGAATGTAGTCTGAGCTTATTAGTCTAGACTAAATTATGATATCCATAACGGGCAATGAAATTATAAGGTTTTTGGATTTAGGAAGTGGTATATAGAAATGAAAACTCAATGAATAATAACTTCGTAATTAGTTACTGTTCAGCATATAAGTTTTATATATATTTAGAATTTTAATGTTTAATGCATATATACACAAAACATTAAAAATCATGTATATATCTATATATATAATTTAGACTAAAAAAATAAATCCTGAACCAACCCAAAGAAAGGCATGAAAGAAAGTAAACATTATTGCTATATTGAAATTTTTTAATAAAAAATGTAAGTTTCGTAAATGATTTTTTTTTTCTTTTTAAATCAGAAGAAATTTTGAAAACTGTTCATTTGATTTCTTTTGTGTCTTTGTGGGTTGGTTTAGCTTTATTACTTTTTTTTGGTCTATGATTAATTAATTTTTCAGCAGTGTTTTGTGCAGAAATGGTTTGGGGATCTTTTTGCCCTAAAAAAAATTCTATAATAATTAGAATTATATGGAAATGAATTTACTCATTTACTATGCTTCCATATTTAAAATGGAATATTAAAAGTAAAAGTGCAACCAACAAACTAAATAGTTATTGTTATTGAATAACTTTATTTACTTGTTAAAATTATTATTTTTTGCCTTAAAAGAGCAGGTGTTAAATACTCAATCTAAATCATTTGGCTGATAGGGATGTGATAATTTATTCCTAAACCTTTGAAAGTCTTTGCCTTTAAAAGGCGGAATATGTTGAATGACTATCAGTTAAATGATTTATAAATATTGTAATTACTGTAGTTATTGTGTATAATGTAAACATAATTTTTCTGGTATTTCTTTCATGCTGTTGCTAACAAAATGGGCTTATTTCAAATTTCTAAGTCTGCTCAGCAGCTCTTGAGTACTAAAGTTTTTTTTTTTTTTCGTGTGTGTGTGTACTTTTATTCATTTTCAACAAGGACAATTAGCTAGAAATTAGGGTAATTTAAAAATAAATTTTGCCAGACTTTTCTACTCAAAAACTTTCAGATGTACCACATGCCACATCTTTTTCTCACATTCTAAAAATAACATGCAAACATCCCAACTTACGCTTTTTCTCTTCGCCTCCATTCTCCATCCTGGTTGAAATTCAAATTCCATTCTGAGTATAAAGTGTATCAGTTCCACAGCTAGCTAACTCATAAGTTAATTAAATTCATTTTCTATCCTTTAATGTGTATTATATAAATTATCTTTTTGCATACATTCTTAATGTTTCAATTTAGTCGTATGAGAATATATTTTTTTGCATATTCTTCCTTGTTTAATTGTTTTAACAAAGTTTGCATTATTTAAATATGATCAGAGGTGAAATAGTCGGGAAGCATTCTCAAGTAATAAAATAAAACTCACTCTTATAAGAATTATATATTCCGGTTTGAAAATTACATTTTAAGTTTGACAATACCGCCAATTTCTTGCTGAGTTGTAATTAGCAGTTTGAATAATTTTAACTCTTATCTTACTAAACAGCTTTTTTAGTCTCAATTCTTACTTGAGAAAAAAGCGAAACATCTTCTCATCTATTTACTATTGTTAATTGATCAGAAGTAAGTTTATTTCCCTTGAAGAATCAACTAATTTCTAATTAATGATGATAATTACTTAGTTTGTTGGTTGCACTTTTGCTTTTAATTATTCCATTTTCAATATGCTATTGAGTAAATTCATTTCAATAGAATTCTAAGTAGTTTTTTCAAAGGAGGCAATATGTTTAATAATCTACTAGAAAATAATTTATTTTATTACTCTGCAGCTTTAGTAATTTACTACTAATAATTACCTTGTTTGCTTATATATTTGTAATTTTTAATGATAATAAGAAGAACTTTTGTTGCATATAATTTAACAAAAGTAACATGAATGAAATTTAATGTTATTTTTTACAAAATTTAAATATTCACAGATATGTCGATTATAATGCTTTTATTGATTAATTTTTATTAATTTTTTTTTATTTGCATTTTTAAGATTCAACAGTTAGTTATTAATAAATTTTGTGATACCACAATAAATAATTTAGCTTTTGTTGAAATTAATGCTCTGTTTATATCAATTATCCCTCATAAATGGCTAAGAAAATATATTAATCTTTGGTGCAGTTTATTATCTACTTTTGACATGTAAAACAATTTTATAATTAAGAATTGTATATTTAAACTATCAGAAATAACCAAAAAGTAAAATTTTTATGAACTTTTCAGATGGGATGGGGAGATTTGGGAATTTTTGGGGAGCCAAGTAAAGAGACTCCAAACTTAGATCAAATGGCCAGTGAAGGTGTATTATTGACAGACTTCTACACAGCAAATCCATTGTGTTCACCTTGTAAGTATGTGAGCTATACTTAATTGATAAGAGAAAAATATACATGCCTCATGAGATTATATTTTCTGTAACAGCCAGAGCTGCTTTGTTGACAGGAAGGCTGCCTATCAGAAATGGTTTTTACACAGATAATGCACATGCTCGAAATGGTGAGTGAAATTTAATATTGCTGAAGCTGTAGATTAGACTAAATATTAAAGTAAAGCACTGTATTTGACAAGAATCCTTGTTGTAGATTAAATGACATGTTATTTCTTCATTCATAATTAATTTAATATTTATTCTTTTCTTTTTGGCAGCAGATTTAATTTATTTTGGGTTAAGTTCTTGCTTAGACTTGTTTATAATATACTTCTTAAAGGAATACTTACATTATTTGCATTTGTATTATATTCTAAATATAAGTTGTTGCTGTTTTTTTTTTTTTTTTAAAAAATAATTTTTTTTTGTGTTTTTTTTTTTTTTTTATCTAATATGTTATTTTTTTACTAGCTTGTAAGACCTAAGGAATTTTTCTTGATCACTAAACTTTTAAAACGATTCTTAAGCTAAACAAAGATAATGATACATTTTTAGTTCATATCATAGTTGCTGATTCTTTAAAAAAATAGCTGGCCTAATTAATAAAGTGTATTATTGGTATTAATGTAAGAATTTCTACTAATGCTATTAACGTAAGAATTTCTACTTTTAAATATTTCTCTCATTTTCATTTAAAAATGCTTCTGCCCTCTTCTCTGTCAATAATTCTGTAAAACAGTTCTTTTTGTGATACTAAAATTTTGCTTGTTCATATAACCATTCTTTTGTACTTCAAATACATCTTGCATTGCTGTCATCATCTGTATACATTCTTTTTTAATTTTATATATTTTTAGGTACTTTTATTCTTTTATTTCGCAGACAAATTTCAATAACTAAAATTCTTTGAAGCTGAATTTTGACTCAGGGTAACTGTATGAAAAACTAAAATATATCATTTATCAAAAGCAGTGTTTCATGTAATTTTTATTTGAAAATGTCCTTTTCCATTGAAAACAAATTAAACTTTTAAGTATACAAAAGTAAATTATTCTGAAAACAGTTTATATTGTTGAATTATAAAAATGAACTTGTATCTCATACATCAACATTTTCTAGTGAAACTAAACCTTTCTTGTAAACCTTTCTTCTGTCTCATTTAATAAAATCATATACATCAAGTGACACTATCAAGCTGTTCATGAAGTCCATAATTGTCATACCTTTATTTAATTCTTTTTTAGATTCTATATTCTATTCTAATAGGATAAAAATATTCAAGATCTGAAATAAATATAATAAGATATATGTCTGTTTGCTATGAAAATTAAACACTGATCTTAAAATGAATACTCTATTAATTATGTGGAAAATAATGAATAATTAAGTTAAAAAATATAAAAGCATAAAGTTTTCATAAAGATATTATATATTAATGATTCATTGTAATTTAATCAAATTCGTTTCCTATTGATAGACTGTTCATTCTTATATCTGTAAGTCTGAAAGGTACTTGCATATTAACACAAACATCATCTTGGCGCAATTTGGCGATTTTTAATAGAGGAAAGTATAAAAGTTATTTATTGGGTGCAAGATGGTGGTTTTCTTGCCCCCTCTTTTTGTGATTTACAAACTATTGATATTTATTGTAAGTAGGTAACCATTAATTTAGAAATCAAATAACAAAAGTCATCATTAGATTTGCAAATTTTCACAGGACTAGTTTCAATCATTTTACTGAACCATCATCCTCAGCTGCCAAAATGTAAATGAATGAGATAAGATATAGTGAAAAGATAAGAATGGCTGGACAAGAGTTAAGCTACTGGTGCCATCTAATGATGAAACAAGAAAACTAAAACAATTTCCTTACAGGCTGAAGGTGGATTGGAATTAGGATCATTAACTAGAACAGAAAGATTTTTTTTAATGTGAAACCCCTATAGAAAATCTAATTCACCAATGGAAGATGTTTTTTGAATAATTTTGGCTACATAAAAATGGAAAGTGTGATTTTCAGACCAACAATGCTGGGCAACAGGGGACTTATGTATTTCCTTTCAGTGTTTCCTTTCTTAACAGTTATAGTTACTGAACATATGCCTCATGTTCCTTAATGTGAAATTTTTTGGCTCTCTTAGTTTGACCAATGTAAATTAAATCACACTACCAAGGAATCCTGTAAATACCTGAGGAATTCATATCCGAAATGGGATCCTTAAGTATGGAACTTAAAATTTTATTGAATGGTAGATAACCATTATCAACATATGAAAAGAAAACATACTTTAGCAATTTAAAATACAAATTTGAATTATTAAATAAGTGTTATGTAATACCTTACAAAATAAAATACTCACATTCTTCTTTGTATTTCTCTGTTATTTTTTTGCACTATTTTTCTCCAGAAGTACACAGCAAGCTATGTTTTCTTAAAAAAACATCAGAGTCTTGCTGAGACTTGGCTTCGTGCAATCCTCAATAACAGCAGCTGCCTAGGAAACATATTTCCTCATTGTTCTCTTTATAAAATTTTCAACAAAATTTTGTGTTCCTGCAGAAATTTCGCTGCAGTTTCAGCAAATTCCACGAGCTCATTTTAAAACCAAGACAAAAAAAATAGCATGATTTATATATAAAATCTGTTGGAATTTGGATTACAACAAAAAAGAATGCATATGAAAATGGTAGCTTGACTGAAGGATTGTATAAGCATCATTGCCAGAGTTTGGCACATTCTGAAAACTTGCCGATTTCTTCTAAAGTAGTTGTGTTAATATGCAAGTACCTTTTGAAATGTGTTTATATCTATATACTCTAACAATGTGACTAGTTGTATAATTGAAGTGCTTCTTAAAAAAGGCGTATCTTGTTTGTTGCTAAAATAGGATGTTTAAATAATTTTTGTAAACTATCTAGCTGCATTTAACATTTCTCTTTAAAAAATTAGCGAAAATAAATTTTATTTAAATATTAGGTATTGAATGAAACCAAAGTAATCCTCTTTTGAGCTTACAATATTTTTACTTTATTTTTAGCATACACTCCTCAAGAAATAGTAGGTGGAATAACTTCAGAAACTTTGCTACCCAAACTTTTAGAAAAAGCTGGCTATTATAATAAAATAGTAGGTAAATGGTAAGTAAATTATTGAAGTTATGTTTCCTTCTGTAATTTATTGCTTAAAGTATTGAAGATATTAACTAAATAAGAATTAATATTGGTTTCAAATATTATCATTATTAATGTAATAGGTTATACTGAAATTTCTATTTTTAAGATACTGTCTCAGAAAATGATGATATCTAGTCCCCATTAAATGTTATTTGGGTCAAAGAAATTTGAAGAAACAAAAAGAAACATGCAACTGATTGTAGTAGTAACAATAATGTAAATTGTTTTTTGAATGCAGAGAAGGAATAAGAAATAAAATTTGCCTACAGTATTCAATAATGTTATGTTGATTATGAATGTAAGGAGAAATATTTTCTCCAAATTGTTTTTAATTTTATCATATTGATAATATTGAACTTGATTTATAGTAATAAATGAAAATGATATAGCAGTATCTTTACTCAAATATTGGTATAAATATTTTGTAGTCCTGTTAGCTATCATACATAAAACACTTCTTTTTTTGTGTGTGTGTGTGTGTGTAAAAAGGTAGGTGCTTTAAAATAAAATGTATAGTTTTTGTTATTAGTTAAGTATTATATCTTTAACTTGAGTTGGCATGGTGATTTGGCATCTTTATTTTTAAGTCCCATGTAATCGTATTGTTAAAATATATATGTTCTTAAATATTAACCTTAATAAATGTAAAGATTATTATGTGAATGGGAAATGTGATACTCTATATTAGCCACTTAGTTGATGCATAACAAGAATCATTTCTCATTTATTTGTTTCTCATTTATTTATTTAGTTTTCTTATTTAACAACTATTATTTATTTTCTGCATGCTATTTTGACATAGTAATAGGTAAATATACAACTTTTATAAGCATTTTGAATGCTGCATGCAGTAGTCATTAATTATATTATTAGCTTTTGTATAATATTGGTGAAGTACATAAATACTTTATGACCAGTATTATAAACACTGCTATAATACTGCTTCAATGCTTGCTGCATTGATAATTATGCATACTGCTTTGCACTTTACAACAAAAAAAATGTTCTTTTTCATGTCAGCATAATTATATGAATTATATGTAATTAATCATTTGAGCTGTTATGTGTGTGTATATATATATATATACTGC
Source organism: Stegodyphus mimosarum (assembly GCA_000611955.2). NCBI lineage: Eukaryota > Metazoa > Arthropoda > Arachnida > Araneae > Eresidae > Stegodyphus > Stegodyphus mimosarum. The sequence goes on from KK121828.1 coordinate 603,343, forward strand.
AGAGACATTAAGTTATTTTGAAGCAGGAGACGTGAGCAGTGCCCTCACCAGGACTCAAACCATGGACCTCTGAATGCCGGCCAAGTGTGCTGACCATTACACCACGAAGGCATGCTAAGAAAACAGGAGAAATACCTTATAATATAATTAATAGTATTTATAGGTTTTTAATCTGTTTTAAATATAAGATAAATAATCATGTAATAGATTTAATCTTTGTAAAGCGAGATCTTACTAAAGATAACAAGTTTCAAGAGTGATAGCTACATTCTTAACAGTTATAGTTACATATTTTGTGAAAGTTATGTTCTTAATATAAATCTGAAAAAATATTAACAGATGAAAGTCACAGTGCAAAAAATTTTCCATGATTAAAATCTAGCAATCTCAACTAAAGTAAAGTAAAGTAAAATTAAATGAAGGTATTCTAGTCATAATTTTTTTTTAAGAGTTATAATCCTAATCAAATTATATGCAAGCATTTTATATTTTTTCTCAAACTGTTACATTTGAATTTAGTTTGATTTAATGCAGACACCCATGAAGGATTTTGTGTTTTAATTTATTGGGATTGGGAAGTGGGATAAAATAATATTTTATGTCTGCTATGATTGGAGTAAAGTAATGAAAACCTAAACAGATTTTGTGTTATTGTGATTGGCAAGTGGGATAAAATAATATTTTATATCTATTATGATTGTAGTAAATTAAGAAAAAACTGGATGAATAATTAACATCAGTTAAAAGAATTGACCTGTTATGGCAAAAATACTTGAAAATTACTTGCTGTAGCAACAGTGCATTTTATTAAAGTATAAACTATATCATGTTAACACTGTACTAAGAAAAATTTATATCGCTAATCTCTTTAATTCAATTTGCTTACAAATTACCAATACTTAGCCATTCGCTGTAGGAATATCAGTTTCAAGTCTTAAAGGGGTAAAGAAGGTTTTTAAAAGCCTACTGTATTTTTAGAGATCTGTTTTTAGACCTATATTTAGAGAAGAACTATTTTAGAGAACTGTTTATTATATTAGCCCTCTGAGCATCATGACCACTTACGAGATTTTTTTGTCACTTTGTGTATATTAGTTTATAATTCAAGATATTGTGTTTTCGTACTTTCTTTAATGATATAAATGTCATCTTAATGAAAGTAAGTAAATATACAAATTTAGATAATAAAGGCTGTTTAAATACAGATCTTAATGACAGATCCAAAAAATGTGCACTGCTCAGAGGGTTAAACTGTATTTTTAGGGAAGAGAGAAGACTATTGTATTTTCAGAGAGTTTATTTTAGGAAAATATTTAGAATTTTTCATGTTCAATGAATCAGAGATCTTCCACTTCATATGAATTTTCTCTGCATAGCAATTTTTCCTTATATATGATTAATAACAAAATTAAATCCCATGTATGGTTTTCTGAAAATTTTACCTATTTGTTCTTATCCAATATTTGATAACTGAATATATCATATGATACCTGAACTCCAATTCACTTAACATTTGTCATATTAAAAATTCGAATTAGAAGTGAATTTTCTATTTCATAAGTAATTAACAGTATCATGTTGCTTTGAATAATTTTATCAGTAACTTATTTTATTAAGCTTTTTATGATGGAGATCTATTACAAACTATTTTTTAAGGTTGTGCAATAGTACTACTGAAAAGGATTACAGTACTAGGAAAATAACTCTCTATTCTTGCATAATGATTCTATAAAATTTTAAATTATTATTATTATATATATATATATAGCAACTAATGGGATTGAGTAGCTTTAAGTAAGTTAATGCATGTTCTAATGCACCATAATTAATGTTCAATGTGTATTATCAATAGTTTTGCGTCTGATTTTGATTATTTAATATCAAAAGAAAGGCTTTTGCTAATGTGATTAGCCTAATAGCTAACACAGTATAGCTAAGTACAATTTCAATTTTCTATAATTTATGAATCTACTGAAATATTTACTCATTACATTTTAGTAGTCTGTGAGCAATATTAATATTTATTTAAGGGCTTGATTTTTATAGCATTCTTTATGTTATCATTGTTTATAGCTTATTTATTACATTTTCTAGGCATCTTGGTCATCAGTTTCAATATCTTCCACTTCAACATGGATTTCATGAATGGTTTGGTTCTGCTAATTGTCATTTTGGTCCATATAAAAAAAATCCACCTAATATACCAGTTTTTCAAAACAATGAAATGGTTGGAAGGTAACTAAAACCATGTAATGTATCAGTTTAGTATTAAGAAAAAAAAATTTTTTTTTCAACTTATATGTAAGATTGGTGGCCCTTAAAATATAAAGCTTAAAGAACTCTAAATTATAAGATGAACAATTTTATATTGTTTTTTAAGCCTAAAATAAAAGTATACCTAAATCAAATCAAAAAGCATGGCAATCTAATTTGTATTAGTATAATAGATGCTGTAATGTTATTATATATGGCTGTGGCTATTTTGATGTCATTAAATGATGAGAAAAATTATCCTTTAAAACATCAGTATAATTTAACTTATTTAATATAAATATACTAGAAACATATGAACACTTTATTTTCACACCATTTCAATTAAAAATGTTATTAATAATAAATATTCTGCAGTTATGCAAAAGTTCATTTGTGGATTGTTCATATTCATAATGTTTCTGAAAGTTATTTGACTGATACTGTACACCTAATTTTAATACTCAGAGTACAGTTGTCATCTCAACATTTATAGGAAATTCAAAGATTTCATTATATTCTTTTTCTAAAATTTTATGATATGTTGTCCTTTGCTTTATTTCAAAAACTTCGTATGTTTTCAGAGATGCAACTTCAATTTTTTTCATCAGCATCTATCCAAACTTTAAATTGCTCACAATTTATGTTAGGTGGGGTTTCATTTTTTTTAACTTCCTGCATTTCATTATGCATTAAAAGCTTGTCTTACTTAGCATAGTTCTTTATTGTCTTTTAGAAAGTCCTCCACAAAGGCATCCTTCCCTTTAGGCAGATAGCCCTCGTGTGCTTTGCCGTAATTGAATAACCTAACCTGAGATGCAGTTCTAAGATATATTTAGCAATTATAGTGCATCAAGATGGTTAATTTTCTTTACTTATTCATTTGTATGTGTATCTGTGTCATCCATATTTTAAAAGATTCTTAATACTGATCTCATAATGATAATGTTCTTTCGTCACTGTATTAATCCTTCAGTCTCATTTTCTAATTATGGCTGCTGCATTGACGGGTGTAAAACTGAAGGGCCATGCACACTAGGGTTTCACAGCCAGCACTATCCATGTTATGAAGAAAAGCAGTTTTTGTTCAGTTGAAAAATTGAACTTTATGTATAGCAGAGTTAGTCAACACATGGAACGGGCTCTGTTAGCTTGAATAAACCCCAGCATTAATGTCTCTTAAGAAAACCTATTGCTTTGTACAAGGTTGACTTATCAAAACTAAGCTATCTGTCAGCTTAATGTCTTAGTGATTTATATATATATATATATATATCATTTCACAATTTTTGTACTCTATTTTGACTTTTGAGAACTTTATCATTTTTTTATGACTTCAGTTTTTAAAAATAAACATTCTAATAATACTTTGATCACATAAACTAACTTTTTGATCATGATAAACTGTGTTTTTCCATTTTTTGTATATCAGCAGGCCTGACTTCGTTAGTTCAATAACAACATCAACTGTGATTACAATAAGCAGTACCTACTATTGCCTCCTTTTTTCTCCCTTCCTTTTAGTAGAACACATGTCACAGTGTGTAGCAGAAAAGTCCAACAAACTTAATTCCTAATTATTTGATGTTTGTTCCATTATATGATGAATACATTTTGAATTCTTAAAATCTCTTTGTCAAGCAGAACATTATTTTTGAAATAATGTAGGGATTTATTAATAGTTAGATTGTAATAATTTCTATCGTTGCGTATATGCAGAAAATAAGTACATTTTAACTGCAGTATATAAGTAACTATAATGTATATAGTAACTATAACTATATAGTAACTATAATGCATATATATACATATGAAAGTCTGCATATTTTCTCGTCTATTCTAATTTTACAATTTTTAGCCTGAAAGAGGCATTAGCCCGAATGAACTATTAGTCTCAAAATGGGATTTTGCATTAAATCATTATGAAGAGCTGTATCACTTTCAGATTGTTGCCAGCAAATATTATCGTCCTGTTTTATTTTTAAAGAAATTAAATAATGAAACTTGAATGTATGTCTATTTCTCACATTGTAAAAAAATGACAGTACCTAGAGCCTTCAAATTTTGAATAATATAGTCCTCCACCAAAACATGTATACATGGAAGCTCGACTTTTGAATTTGTTTTATTATCTGTTTCATATTTTCTAAAACATTTATGAATTTTTGATTAACAAACTCAACTATTTCAAAATAAGCACTGATAACACTGTGAAAGAGGTAGCTTACCAGGTCATAAACAAATAACCTGACATAACTTTTGTCCTAATATTTTAGCAAAACATTTAAAATTTTTCCTTTTGCTTTCATTTTTTATCATTTGTAATTGTAAGTTGCTTACAGATCTGTGCAACCCATAAATAATATTTTATTGTATATACTTATTCAAACATGCAAACTGAGATATTTTGTGTACCTATTAAATATTTCATTGCTGTTTTTTAAATACTGAGTAACCAGATTTTTGAATTTTTTCATGGGGAACTGTATTTAGATAGCATTTATTTGTTAGATTTGTCTAATTATTTATTTTGTGCTTTGTTTTCGATAACCTTCTATTCATTAGGATGATATTTAGATCATTAAAAATATAAGAAGATGAAATTGTTTTAAGCTATCCTCCTGCTCAAATAGTTTATTATGCAATGTTTTGTTTAAATTCACAAAAAATTGTGAATTAATCCTTTCTTAGTCATTGTTAATTGTCTTTTCCAAACAATCTATAGTCAAAATTAATTAAATGATTTATTTCTTATTTTCTCAAAGCATCTTAAAATAAAAATTATGAAAAATTTTATGTATGTATAAAATTATATAAATAAATTATGTATAAAATAGAAATTTTGCGAAATTTTAAACCAGTCTCTGAACAATAAATTACTGTTGGAAATCTGTAGTTCTTTCCACCAGTACCTGTATGATACTCAGTATAGAGAGGTGCTTTAATCTAAAATAGTAAATAAACCAGTCTATATAGTATGTAGTATGTTTCTTAATACTGTAAAATAATTATTTGTGGCTTCTTTTTTAACTTCAGGTATTATCAAGATTTTAAAATAAACAAAGAAACTGGAGAATCAAATTTTACAAAGTTACTAATCATGGTATGAACATTTTTAATATTATTGTTTATTATTATTATTATTTATGTTTCAGAATCCTGCATTTAAAAAATATCTTGATATGGACACCACATGACTTCCTAATATGGCCTACTAAATTATATACATTTTTTGCTGCAATTCTTTTAAACATATTTCCTCGAATTTCATTAGAGATATATTTCTCATTCAATCAATTCGTTTCTCACGTGGCGGCAAGGCAGAAATACATATACCTCAAAGCATCTTGATTAAAAATTGTCATATACAAAAAAATCTAAGGCACTAAATACTGTTAAAAAGAGTTGGAAAAAAAATTTGCAATTAAAATTAAGAGTTTCTGAAAAAAAATAATAATAATAATTCAGCCAGCAAACAAAATTATTGGTGCACTAACTGACTTTATGCTATTAAGAGTTTCAAATGGTGGCATCATTAGGCTTAACTCACCACTTAAACTTTTAGATTGTGGTAATTCTACAATTATGATATGCAGATTAACAAAGAGCATAAAAGCCTTAACCAGAACTTTAGAACAACATAATTCAGTTGCTTTTAAAGCCAAAAATGCACAATTTATCAACATATAAAAATAAAAAAAATCTAAGTTCACTGAGCCTGGTAATAGAGTGAGAATATTTATGCAGTACAAACTCCGAGATCCGGGTGTCCAATATCTGGAATGATCTAAAATCTGGACTCCCAAAACCAACAACAACCTTTTTCTTTCTTTTTTGTATGCATTATGCATGTGCATTTATTTTTTTTTTTCCATCTCATAATAAATCATGTGGAGAGTTCGATTCTTATTTCACTTTGGCATTAAATAAAATACCTTGTTATTAAAGAAACAATCATTTTAACATAAATTTGTGTGGTCAATAATTTGGCTCCATAGTTGCATATCTACTCGGTCTCAAAACCGAAATATTCTACATAGAAACATCGTTGATTTTACACCTACTAATATTTTATATCCCTGACGCCAACCTGGCAAATCATTCATTATTTATTATATTATGCTTTCATCATCGCATGTTTATGTCTAAACAGTTTTTTTTTTAATATTTAATTGAGTAACAAAGAGAATGATAGCTTTTTATGTTGACATTACTAGCGATGATTGTAGATTTAAGTTAAATGTCCTAAGAAATGTTAACGATGAAAAGTTTAACAAATATTTCTTTCCATATGCTAAAAATCGATTTTGTTAATGATACTCATAGGCCAAAAGATTGCATTTAGTCCTATTTGATTTAAGAATAACTGATTTTTTATTCGCATAAAGCCAGAACTGCCGCACACCAGGCAGTTCCGCACACCAGAATTTAGAAAAGACTTTTTTTTTTTTTTTTGTATTTTTTGTAGAGGAGCACCAAACAAAAAAATTTAAGGATGAAAAAATTTTTAGAATTTAGGGAAAGCACTGGGACTCCAAAACTTAGGTGCGACAAAAATTCAGAATTTAGGTGCTTGGTAGAAGAATTTAGAATCCACAGAGACTAGCGGTAAGATATCCAGTGCAGGCCCTCGATAAGCCTTAAGGAATTCTGTTGGTTTACCCGAGTACACAAAAATTGTCCTAATTGTAGACAACTGTTTGGATCGTACTTCACTTAAAGTTTCAGTGAAAGATAATATATCCATATTATTCTTCCCTCCAAACTGTATGTCCATCATTCAGTCGATGGATATCAGAATGATGCTCACTGAAATGCAAGTAGTGTTTTTAAAATCCATGTTAAATTTCTTGAATAATGGCAAGCCTATTCAAGAATTTTTTAAATGTTTTAGTATAAAGTCTGCTGTGTGGAGCAACACAAGATCGCTGAAGGATGTCTCTCCAGATACTTTAAAAAATACTTGGCATAATTTATGGCCAGCTGCCATATGGCGAGGGTGATGAAGGTGATAGCCACAAATTTGAAGGTTTCGGGTTTCGCCGAAGGTGAAATTTTCAAATTAATGGATTTTGTAAAGAAATGTGGAGAAGCAGTAGTAAATGAGGATGATGTAACAGAAATTTTTCATTGCGATGACAATGCACCAATCATCAATCAATTAACGGATGATAAAATCTGTAATATGGTTCTAGACCCAGAAAATACCACTACCAGTTGTGAAGAAAGTGAAAGAGAGGTTATTGAAAATGAAAAATTTTGATTGCACAAGTTAGTTGGAATTCTCAACACAGCAATTACAGGACTTGAACTTTGTAACTGAATAGGAAATTATGTATGTCTGTAGAATTAAAGAGAAAATATTAGCACACACACAAAAAAAAGAGAGTTAAATAACTTAGTAGTGAGAGAAATGTTTAATAAAGTAAACAAATAAATATTAAGCTTTTTTTTTATTTGATACCTTTTAGATCATAAACACTTCACTATTTCATAAATCATGAGTAGGTATTTTTAATTTTATAAATTCTAAATGCCATCAGGCATTTAGAATTTATAAAATTAACTAGATTTAAACTGATGACTTTAAACTAGTACTTATTAGATTTTGTTATAGTCCCAATTGTTGTCAAAATGTTAAATACTATCTG
>KK121829.1:5977-81820 GCA_000611955.2 Stegodyphus mimosarum
AGAAGACAACGTACCGTAGAATAAATAAAATATTTGACTTTTTTTCCTCGCTTATTTTTGCTTGAAGAGGACTGTTACCCTCAAAGTTTTCAGGTCATTTTCGTTTATCGCCAAAGCACCATAAAGTCAAATATCCAATCAAGACAGATTGCATTTTTTTTATGATCTCACCTGCAGACAAGGCGAAATAGGAACTTTTATGCTCACGGCAATTTTTTTTTTTTTACGTTCTCTCTCACATCATGCAACTGTGCATAATTCGACGTAAAAACCACAATTCTTCTGTTCGATGAATAAACATAAAAATTTTCAAAAGACCAAAAACAAAACAGCTTCATACTTTTTTTTCGTCAGTAAATATGCTTAATACTTCCCCACAAAATTTCGGTAGGAGTATCACAAGGTTGTATCGCCATTTAATGTAAATGGGTTGTATATGTAGATATGTTTGCAAAACAGAAAGTTTAAACAATTGGTTAGGTAAAGAGGTATCGTTAATAAACCTGTAAAACAAATCTGTCTGGATTACCAAAAACCAAGTATGAGAAAAAACTAGTTGTAAAAAGTTATCAGTGACTCGAAATAATATTTTTTAAGAAGATGCCTTAAACTTGGTTATTAATTTGTGTGTTAATTTAGAATGTCTAAAAATATAGTTATTTCAAAGTTTTAATGAAATTTGTGCTTGATGGTTTTATTTCCAAAGAATTTTTTAATAAATATCAAAGTAATGAATATTTTGCAGTATAATAAACCTTAAATTTATGCGTAGCTGTATGATATGCGAGTATAATGTGTTGTTAATTTTCAGTTTTTTATGTTATTTGGTGTGTACAGTTTGAAAGAAAAGGAATAGAAGCACTACTCCAAACCAGTTTCTTTTTTGTTAATAATTTTTAGTTTCTTTTATTTATTTATTAGCCAAAGCAGCGTTACTCCAGAAGGGCTATTAGACTGAAAACGGGATTTTGCATTGAATCATTGTAAAAAGCTGAATAAAATTTTAACTTGTAGCCACCAAATATTATCTTCCTCTGTTATTTTAAAGGAAATTAAATATGTGCATGAATGTAGATATATGTCTCGCATTGTGAAAAAACGATGGTACCTAGAGCCATCAGTTTTTGAATATCGTAATCCTCTATCCGAACATGGGCACCTGGAAGCCCGAATTTCAAATTTCGAATTTGTTTTATTACCTATTTCATATTTTGTAAAACTTAACGAATTTTTTATTAACAAAATCAACTATTTCAAAGCGAGCAATGGCAACACTATGCATAAAAAACATTTTTATCTCCCACGCGCGAGACTATCTATCGTAAATTCTAAAGGTATGTTGTTTTTTAAATATTTTGTGATATTGCTCTTGAATTAAATTCTGTGTTATTTAGATGGAAAGAACATGATATTTAATAAATAAAGATAGCACACAAAGGTTCAAAAAAAGCTCCTGGGGGTAATATAAAATATGAAAGTTCTCATATTTTTATTTATTTATTTATTTTTTGCTTTCCTATGCAATTACTGTAAACTCAGAAAACGTTTTAGGTATTAATTGCACCTTGTAAGGTTCAGCTGCCTAGAAATTTGTATTACAGCAGTATAGATTCTACTAGACAGATAGCGAATTATTGTTGAGTCTGAAACAATCCAAAAACTGAAAGATTAAGATAACATTTTCATTAAGTTGAATAGTAAGGGACGTGCACAGACGAACTTCTGCTAACTTGCGGGGTTTTAGATTAACATAACAGAAGTTAAATCCAAATATAGATAACGTAGTCAGAGATAGCATCTAAAATAATCTGCTTAAGCTGACTGTAATAATTTACCGTCGTGCATTTTAAGACATCGGCTAGTAAGACGCCGAAGCTGCAATACAACTTAGGAAGAGTCAGAAGTAGTAAGTAACACCAAGACGTAGTAATCGGAAACTACAATTTAGACACACAGAACGCTCAGGTTAAATTCACAAAAATGCTAATTTCCATTCACGTGGAACTACGGAAAGAATATAGTTATAGTAAAGTCATATAAATCACAATAACTGGGTAATTAACATAAATACCATACCGCCACTGCTGCACCATGAAATTAATTCATCATGTTGTGCTAAAATAGGATGGAAATTATTTTATTATTTAGTAATTATTTCTCAAGGAATTTATAGAATTTATAGTAATGTATTTGGCTAAACATGTAGAGATTTCTCTCATGGCATATGCAAAGGTATATACTGGAAGTATGCGGACTTTGGTTCACGCACGTCATGGATGACGAGCAAGTTTTCTTAGCGTAAAATGTTTTGGAGGACGAACGACGGCTCGAGATACAGAGAAGTATGCTGGCAACAAATGATACTCCAAAACGGAATTAAAGCAGAGAAGTTTATGGCTTTAGAAGAAGAAGATGGTAGGGAAAATATTCCTAGTTTTTTGATGAGCCACATTGGTGCAAAATGGGATAATATGCAAGGGTACATAGAATATCATCATCCTGATAAAGCCCTAAAAAGCTATAGCATAAATACTACACTCACGTTTGTGAAAATTGCAACACCAAGAAGGCATCGTCATAATTGAATGCAATTTAATACACAGTTGAGTGGTAGTGGTACAAATAAATGATTAAATGTTCAAAGCAAACAAACAAGAACAAGAGATCAGAATCAGTATTTTGTGTGGCCACCACGCGCCGCAATAAGTGCTGCTACACGACGTGGCATGGAGTCAAACAAAGTTTGAATGTCTGACTGAGGAAGAGCATTCCATATCGTTTGTACGCGTACCCAAAGTTCGTCTGCAGACGCAACAGGACGAGGATCACGAGCAAGACGCCGACCAATGACATCCCACACATGTTCAATTGGCGACATATCCGGGGAACACGCAGGCCAAGGAAGAAGCTGTACCTGCTGCGCTGCAAAGAAGGATTTAACAATCCGAGCAGTATGAGGGCGGGCATTGTCCTGTTGAAATACAGCGCCTGGCAAGCTTTGAAGGAAGGGAACAGCTTCGGGCTGTAGAACTTCACGGATATACCGGTTGCTGTTCAGATTGCCCACAATTCGTAGCAATTGAGATCGTCTATGATATGCTATGGCGCCCCAGACCATAACTCCGGGTGTTCGTCCACTGTGGCGTTCGATAATGCACTCCGGAAGGTGGCGTTCACCGGCATAGCGTCTGACACGAATGCGGCCATCATGGTACCACAAATTAAAGCGGGATTCGTCAGAAAACACGACATGCTGCCAATCAGCACGCCAGTCTCTATGCTGATTGGCCCATTGTAGCCGCAGGCGGCGATGGTCGTGCGTTAGGGGGATCCTGTATAAAGGAGTCCGTGCGCGCAGTCCACACTGCAGCAGACGTCTACGAATTGATGAAGCACACAATGAAACACCTGTAGCTATTGACCACAGTGCTGCCAATTGTCTAGAGGAAGCTGTACGGTCCGTCCGCGCCATGCGGACCAGGTGTCTATCATCGCGAGCTGACGTCACATTTCGGGGTCCACTCCCGGATTTCCGAGTTGTCCGACACTCGTCCGTCCACTGCTTCCAAACGCGCATCACTGTGCTGCTGTTACGCTGCACACGAGAGGCTACTGCACGATACGACAATCCAGCTTCACGAAGGCCGATGATTCTCCCTCGTTCAAACTCTGTAAGTTGTTCAAATCTCGCTCTCTTTCGTCGACGAGGCATAAGTACAGATTGAGTTAAGGTTTACCACTAGCAGATAACCACCGATAACCATACACGCCTCGCTACAGCCGTCTATTTATTCGGATCCATCAGCCGTTCAGAGGGCGCTGCTCAGCATACGCATGCGCTACGGATTTGCAATTCTAATCATTTGCATATCATGCGCTACTTTGCATTTCCTGAAAATTTCAGCTCACTCGCGTAAGTCCTTCATGGTGTTGCAATTTTCACAAACGTGAGTGTACATTACTCCGTATCGGGAAAATTGTTTTCCTTTGCGAATATTTCGGATGATGAACCATCTTCTGAAACTAATTATTTTCGTGAACCAAGGTTTTATTATTATACTTTACATATGTGTATTGTATATTGCCTTAAGTACGGACCTGTGGTCATGTTTTTAGAGTTTTAGTCTGAGAATTCACATAGCAAAAGAGAACCTCCATACATCTTTGACTTCATGAAGGGTTGATTAAGAAGATTTGATACATGCTTCTTCCAAAAACGAATGACTGAAATTATTACATAAACAAATAAATGTTTAGATTTGTTTGTTTCTAAAGTATTCCAGCAACCAAATTTTTCTGTCATCTTCTTAATGTCTTCGCGATGCCTCTTGGATCAACAATGTTCTCCGCGTCCCAGATTACTTCAAAGCCCACGTTGGAAAACAAAGTTCTGGGGAATAAAATTCATGAAAGATGCTTCAGTATAAGAAGAACAAATAATTGAATTTTTTCTTAAATTCTATCGAGTCTGATGTTCCTGTTTCATATAAATTTCAAAGTTGTCTGAATTGATACTGATATTTTTCTAATTCATTAAAAATAATAAAATTCCTTCATCTCGCTTTTCTCCAGAAAGTAACATTAAGTTAAATTAAAAAATATGAATAATTAAGTGTAATATAAAAAATCACGTTTGTAGTGAACTAACTATTAAACATTATTAAACATTAAAACTGAATAGTTTAGGTTTCAATAAGACTTGATCCTGTGAGCTAATAATGAATGATGAAACAATTACAACTCTGTAATCTTTTGAAAACGTTAGAGTTAGCAATCACGATGCTCATAATGATTCATAAATTGAAAAATTTAACAAAGCTTCCTGTTCTAAGTAGGAGGTTTAAAATGCTAGTTTGAGATACTCGTCATATATCTGCAAATCACTTTCTGCCTCTAACAAGAATGTAGATAGAATAATAAAGCATATTTATACTCATAAAGGGAGATAATAAAATGGCACGTTACGTGCTCCAGAAAAGGATTAAGTAGGCCATATGCCTTCAGTATCTCAAAACCACCAGTCTATCATCTGCTTGATTATCTCGAAGTAATTTGAACTTATGTTTGCGTCTAATCACAGCTATGCTTCGGGGGAGCTTTTATAATTTCGCTTTCCATTACTCCACACCCAAGAGTGTTTATTCTCAGCGGAATATAAAACTCCTTCATTGTCAACGGTGATGAATCGTTTCCGAACCATACCGAGAAGTTTGGCTCACTTGAAACCGCGACATGCGATTCACATTTACTAGGCTGAAGTGAGTACATTAGCTCTGATTAAAAGCATATCAATAAAATGCAGTTACTGCTAAGCCTAGAATATACTGAAATGCAATATTATCTTCTACGTAATTTAATACAAAATAGTTTTAGAAATTTGTAGAAAGTAAGATGCAAAGATTTTTTATCTTTATCTAATAAATTTAATCTATTTCTGTTTAAAATTAATTTAATGTATTTCTGTTTTGTAAAATAATTAATGTTTAGAATCTTCTGTCAATTTATATTTTGCATTGAATTTGTTCTCTACATCTATCAAGTTGTTCTGAAATAATTATCTTAGATCTAGTGGAGGTTTAGTACTAATACGGCTGAATTCAGGTAGTTCAACCTACGTTCAAATCATGGAAAACAGGCTAGATACATATGTGTTTTCTTGGTTTTCTGCATGTGTAAGGTTAATAAGAAACAAGCTCCCTGAGAATGTATTCTACGAAGACCTCCATCCTCTTAGACAGATAGCCCTTGTGTGCTTTGCATAAATCAGATAAAAATTAATGATAATGTTATTAAGAATAGTAAAACTAATATTAATCCTCTATTTTCCTTAATTTTAAAATTAAAATGATACACTCCTCTTACATCTATTAGCATAATATATTAGGTGGGCACAGCACTGGCTGAATTTTAAGGAGCTAAATACTGGCAGTGAGACTCAGGTTCATGTCCCAGCAAACGGGCTGGCTGCATGGCAGGCTACATATTTTCTCCATTTGTAAATAGTCATGTAAATTGCAAACACTAAATTGCAGTCGACATTGTTTTAACTATGACGCTGATACAGCTATTTTTTCTTTAGAACCAGAATTTTCTCCTGAAAATGTGTTATAAAGTGAGTAAAACCTTTACAGAATTGCTCTGTACAGATTAAGGAATCATCCCAAGTATAATCATTAATTTAATCAGGAAACTAGCTCTGTGCTTTATAAGATAAATGTTGGATGAATAGTTGCTGAAAAATCAGAAAAATCCGAAAGGATTTCAAGACATAATTGAGGAGACTTTATCAACATACTGTTCGTGATTTAAGCAGCCCAGGCCCGTGTAAGCAAAAAACATATCACGAAAAGAGCCATGTCTCTACCTATATAAAATCCAGATAATGCAGTATTTCAACAGATCTTCAGTAACTGTGGGGCTTTCAGCAAGAACAGCCCAGCTCAACTTTTGGCAGATTTTGTGTTAGACTCGGGCTTAGCTCCGAGTAATAGTTTCTGAAAATCTCAAGAGATGGAGCTGGTATTTTTTGTACGCTTGGAGTAAAAGGAGCTCAGCTCCGAGTAGTAATTTCGGAAAATCTCAAGAGAGGGAGATAGTTGTACAGTTGAGTTGAACCGCTACAGGGGAAGGTTTTGCTAACTTGGTGTTATACTTCACGTCGTGTTGTTCTTGATTGTTTTAAGTTTATACGAACTGTGTTTTTATTAACGTTGTTGTGCTTTTCTATTTTCTCAAATGTGTGACAGAAGTTCAAATGATCCTGAAGTACCAGTTCGTGCTCATGTTATGAATACTACCCAACGACAATAACAACGAACAATCAAGGAAGAAAGGAAAGTTAGAAAAGTATTAAATCGGGATCTGTGAAAAAAAAACGTGAAAATGAGCCGCAATGAAAATAAAAATTATATTTCAACTCGAAGAAACGTTATTCCTCCTGGAAATACGGCTCACATAAAACACAATTTCACAAGCAGAGATGCTGAAGAAAATGAAGGTGAATTCTACAGTGAATAATAAAGAGCACTTATATAATCTTCATTAAGTTAATGATTTATATAATACTGACAAGAATACGTTCTGAAATGAACTTTTCCGAACTGTATATTTGAATAATTCTTTTTTTCATATTATGTTGATTTATTTTTTCGTATGTTATAAATGTTCTCTTTCTTTGTTAATAAACCTTCTCTCCCAGGCATTGGCTCTTAAATTTTTATCACCCCAAAATGGGCAGTTTAATGACCACTTGGACAATAACAGCCTAGCTCCTAAATTTAAATAATAATGTAGCCTAACTCAGCACACATTCTGCTACAGTAACAGCCATAAAAGTCATTTTACTAGCACTTCTAATGAGCACAAATGTTCAGAGCAGTTCAAAAAATTATTTTTTAAATTTTTTTTAATTTTTCGAAAATTTCAAAATGTGTAACTGGAGCCTTCTTCTGCAAGCGCTTCAGTTCAAAAACGGACTTCTCCAAATTCTTCATTAACTAATCCACTAACAACAACGTCAATCTTGACTCAACCAATACAGTAACAACAAGACAAACTTTGACTCATTTCTAGTTTAACGGCTATGTCATCCTCTAAAATAATCGAATTGGAGACTCAGAAAAACTACTGTTTTCGAGAACTATACGTTATCGCTCTCAAAAATCACAGTTTAGGCTACTTTATGAGGTTAAACGTCGCTTAGTCCATATTTTCTAGAAGAAATCATGACTATAAACTGACACAAAATTCTTCTTGAAAAGAAATTTTTCTCGGATATTCAAGAATTCATTTTTCCTTAGAAAGACTCTCCCCCCCCCCCAAAACCCCCCCCCCAAGAAGGTGTCCCAGTTTCATTTAGATAACCCTCGTGTACTTTGTCATAATTCAGTCCTAAAAGTCTGAAAAGTCCATCTAACTTCCGAATCTTTATTTCAGTCACCTCAATTTTTATTAATGCCATCTGTAAGAAATATTAAATCGAAATGTGTGAAAATACCATAAAAGGATGTGAGGCACTATACTCTTCAAGGATTAACTTTAAATTCTACGATACTTCTATTATAAAACCAATACTATTTTCAAGTAGAAGTTTTTATTCCAGTGCTGTTAAAAAATGTCTGATTGCGTTTACAAATGAGCTGCGTCATTCTCAGAAGTCAGTTTAATGTAAAATATTGGATTTTAACTATTATTGTAACAAACACCAAGATGTGAAATTTTCTGAACATATGTGGAACAAAAACATAGGCTGGAAAGCCGCATTTTCTCTCTCATTTAATAACACAGGAAAGAATGAAATCAGTCTGTAGTGATTTCAAACCCTTGGAAGAAAATAAGGATGGACGGTGGAAGTTGAGATTGCGGTATCTTTTATCTGCAGGAAGTGTTTTCATCTAATACCTAAATCATTCTGGAACCAGGATTACCCTAATAATTATTGTGTGTAGATGGCACTGTGCTGCTCGTCAAATGTCTTATTCCTAATTAATCAGAGTCCGTTCCGATTCGTTGCATTATCTTCAATTATGGAACCACGGAGACCACACAAGCGGCCAAGCGAACAGATGTAGAATGAAGTTATTAAAGATACACTCAGTAGAGTTACATAAATTAAATAAATCTGCTGTTTTGCTCGAGATGTCTCACCGAGGTAGAAATTTCAGATCACATTCTGAAATAAAAAAAATAATGAAAATTATATTTTATTAAAAATTATGAAATTAAAAATAATGAAAATTATTTTTTTTTACTCAGATAAGTGACAAACGGCAAAGCTTTCGTCATCTTCCCGGCATATTCCTTCAAAAATCCACTACTGTGAGACTACTCTACCGATGTTCTTACTTCGGACGAAGAAACTTTCATCGGTTTCAACTATTTTATTTTACCGTCCCATTCATCTACTGAATTTTTCTATCAGATGTAGAAAACATATTTCCGGCATATAACTGTTCCCATCAATTGCAGCATTTTTATGCATATTAAGCTGTTTGTCACATCACACCATTTGATGGGCGTCAGCTCCTCTTCCCAAGAATACGTAAATCTAATTACAGTGAAGAACGATATTCTGGAACTGTTGAGAATAAATTTTCAATACGGAGGCCCTTCTGCTTTTTACAATTTTCAGCAATACATCTCTAAATTTTTTCGTCGTCAACGTATAGTTTCTCCTTGTAGCCGTCTTCCATACTAGACTTTTTCTTGAAAACCATATACGACATCCACTTCTGTATTTGGTAAATTAAAGATTATTAACTGCATATTCACAAAAAAGCGAAGAATATTTTTCAAAAACCAATGGGAATTTGGAAAACGTAACAAAAGTGTAACACGATTGGAATATAAGAATACGTGGCAAAATTTTGGCGAGATATCTTGGTTGCTATGCGATTCAACCTCGAGGCCGATGTAAAATTATATGAATTGTTTGACGTCTCAAGATACGTTCTATCCTATACATTATATATATATATATATATATGTATTTATATATAAAATTGTACGTAATAATTTATTCAGAATGTATGTATATATATACTTAAATATAAAATATAATTTAAATTAACAGTCGCCCCTTAATCCTTAATTTTAATTTGTTTATTTCCTCTCTCTATTCTAAAATATTAATCTTTCTCTGCATACGTTATTTGGAGACTAATAATCCATGTCATACGACTTTTGTATAACGCTGGTGATATAAATGCAGCAAAAATTCAAACGCCAATAATAATTTTACAGCTTTATTAATCATCCAGTGAAGGCCACTAAAAATCCAAACTAATTCTGAATAATTCTCGTTAAGATTTCGTCCTGAACACAACTTACTTGCATTCTGCACTTCGGCTTCATATTACAGAGGCAGCTAGTAGGCGGCCATCGTTACCTCCTACGAGGAGACAGACAAGCCGAAATAAAAATGAATTTTTTCAATAAAATGTTTACAGAAATAAAAATGAATATTTAATCTGCCTCGGCTGCCATGTTTGCTCTTCATTATGGATCAACATCTAGAAAATACACTATTTTTGCATCTACGCTATCACTGTTCCTACAACATTACAGCTAAGTTTGCTTCCGTAGATATATATATATATATATATATATACATATACAAACATGCATTATTTCTTATCACGTACGGATGAAATTGCTTTGTAAGGTATAAAATTTATATTTTGTTCAGTAGGAATATTCTATCTTATAGAAACTTTACATTTTGCTAAGTAATAATGTTCTACCTTTAAAGAAACAAACGCTTGAAACTACACAATTTAAATATACCAAAAACTGTTTATACATTACTTCGCAAAGACACTTTGCACGAATGAAATAGCCTTATTTCCATTTTTCTCTGAGTTTCCAGTTATTTCTTTCTTTTATTCTTATCCACCATTATTAAGTTTACTGTAAGAAACGAAAAAATGGCAATATTCCTTGAATATATCATTGAATAATAGAAAAATCTATTTGAAGCGATATGAATTTACTTTCTCGGAATGACAGTGAGAAATGTCTGGTTTTCTAGAGATACGTCTCTTTGGTGGAGGGCACTCAATCATCTCTTTGATGGAATACTCTTACTCCGGGAGTTCTTTGAGGTATTACAACGGATGAACTGTTTGTGTATTGAATGTTTGTTGCTAGAAGATGAATAGACGTAGAAATTGCCGACGTCGCTCTCTGTGTTTTAAACGTTTGCACGGAAGAATCGGAAGTGTTCTGCGAAATGCGGGCTCAAACATTCGGATTTTTTAAACTAAAAATGATCCAAAAGATTGATTGTGCAGTGATATAAAACATCGGTTTACGGAATATATATTTCGGATTTCTAATAATGCTCTCTACGAGAGATTCAGACTTGGTAATATTTTCAGTATCTTATAAATTTTGTATAATGCAGAATAAAATTTTTTTTCTTAAGTATGCAGTTTTAAATTAATATATTTAACAGTAAAAAAATAATTTTTAATTTTCATAGTTTTCTTTGTCTTATGGGATTAAAATTAAATCTTGTTGCTGTAAAAATGGCTGATTTTAAAACAAAATTGTTAAAAAAGAAATACTAAGGGAACTGAATAAGATCATTTTCATGTACGTTATATATATCCATTAAGAACTTATAATTTAAAAAGAATTGTTATGTTTTACCTTAGTATTTTATTTTATACGTAGTAAAAAGAAAAAGTAAGAAGAAAAGAAAATCACTTCCTCTAAACTTAAGAAAATTATTCGGTCAAATGAAATCTGAGACTACTTTTAATTCATTTAATTTTTTATTTGATTTAGGAATCCGAGCTCTTCATCTTTTAAACCACAGAACTGCTAACATTTAATTATGCCATTTTTTGTGTTGACAGATCATCATCTTCAGAAACTACACGTCCGATAAAAAATTTAATGAGTTTGAAAACCAACAAAAGTCAACAAGTAACTAAAAATTTAAAAAATGCTTAACTTAGCATATTGTTTTAAAACTTAAAATTGTTCGGATTAAAGTAAAATATGTGAAGGCTATTCACCTGAAGGAAGGGATGCTTTCGTTTAAAACTTAACTTTAAGACTCATATTCATGTTACACTATATTCTTTTTTCAGGCTATCAAAAATTCTGAAGGTCAAATTTATGGGATGATTACTTTGGCTTTTAAATAAATACTTACATAAAAAATTCAGCATTAAATAAAAGAAATCACCTATAAATGATTTTGTATAAAATCATATGGAGTATTGTATTTTCATCATACGTGTGAAAAATTTTAAGATATTGGAATCCGTAAAAGGGCATCAATATTTAATTTCAAATTTTTCCCACACAATAAATAGAGAAACCAAGTTAAACCCTTAAATAATGATAAATATTAAGGCATATATAACTTTTAGAGGCGTAAAGATAAAATTTGAGCAATTCTATTAAAAGAATGAAGTAAAAGATTGTAATAAAAGAATGAAGATGTTAGTGGTTTCACCTCGATAACCTACAACGAAATAATGCAATCACGTCAGAACAACAAAAGTCTTCATTTTTCAGTTAAATTTAGTTTTCAATATTCAGATTTTTGTTTAATATATGGATGAAACTCCTAATGTATTTTATAAAGAATTTTTAACCTTGCCCGACGTACTTTCGTGGTGTACTGGTAACATGTCCGAATGGCAATTGAAAAGTCCGTGGCTCATATCTCGGAATAACTAACTTTTCAGAATTCTCAGCTAGGAGAAATTCTGAAAGATCGACAAGTGGCGCTCGCTCAAAATATGGTAGACAATAAATCCTCACCACATGGATATGGTAACTGGATTTCCTTTACATGCAGTTGTTCTTTGAGCTGAGAAAATTATACAGAAGTTAAACATTTTTCACCACGCACTCTTGTGATGTAAATGGTAGCACATCCGGCTGGCATTCGGGAGATCTGTGGTTTAAAACTTGGTAAAAGCATTAGTATTTCATCGTCGTTGCTGCTTCTTCCCCAAAAACCATAATGCCTCTGTAGTCTGCTTCCTTCATGCATTTATAAAACTTAATACTTTTCAAGAAATATTCTTGTATAAATTTGAAAGAGAGTTACTATGTTAATAAACTGACACAGCACTGTGTGCGAAATCTGATGCATTGTCTTAATTTGTTTATTTTAAGTCTGAACTGAATTTGACACTCTTGATGCATGTACAAGCGACGTTCAATTATGAACAGGAATTTATCCCATCCTTGCCAATAAAAGTCGCCACAAGACAACTATCAACAGCAGACAAAGAAGAAACGCCTGGAACTTCCGCAACTGGCGCATTTAAGGGATGAATCATCCAATCATTATTTAAGGCTTTAATCATTTCAATATTTTGGATGAAGATCTGATCACAAAAAGTCATGAGTTACTCCAAGCCGCAGTTCTAGAATAAAAAATAATTTTTTATTGAAAATGTATATACATAGAATACAAACGCATCGTTTTAAGTTTAAAGCTGCTTTGAGTAAATTCCGGATTATTTTGTATCATATTCTTTTTCGAATTCTTTATATCAAGTGATTATAATCCCTGTATTTCCAGATGCACTCTCAGGTTTCACTAACTTGTGAATTTAGCGCAAAGAATACGACTATGAAAAATGCATCTCTTAGTAACAAAATCTCGATAAAAAAAAAGTAAATATAAAGAGCAATAAATCTTGATATAAAAAGAAGCAACTTTTTATTTGTCTTAAAATAGACATTTCTAATGAATTAATTTTTGAAAAACATTTGCTGAAAATTAACCTAGTAATTTTTTATTTCTTCAAAGTCAGACCTTTTTATTTCATTTATTTCAACAGAAATATCAAAATGGAGCCAACCTTTTCTTCCCCGGGATAATTTTTCACAAATATTTTGAACTTGAATTCAAAAAAAGTTAATACATATAGTAAAGAGGCCATACGAATATATCACCAAGTATGTTTAAAATTAACAGTAATAACAAATTACAAAATCAGCCATAATATTGAGTTCATATATATCCTCCGCTTATTCAAGTAAGTATTTTTTTTTCTCTCTCTTTCTTGTTCCAAAGCAAACCAAAACTCGTATTAGAAGAAAGTTGAGGTTTAACGTGCTTCTTTCACACGATGGTTCAGCGGTAAATTTTCAAGGCCCAGTTTTTGACAATGTTTGCGTAATTTAAACCATCGCAAACTGCAGAATAATTTAGACAATACTCCAGATGAAAATACAAAGAATAATTTAAGAGAGAAAGATTTGTTTAAGAGTTTGATATTTGCCTGTTGTGAAAGGCAGAAAATCTGAAACATACTGCTAAAAAGTGGGGGAGGAAGAGGTCTGTTTATTTATGAGAAATGGGGCAATGATTTTTCATGTTATTACTTTGTTATTTAATGCTATTGTTAGATTCAATTATGGAGAAATACGGTATTTTCAATGATTTTTATGTAATAAGAAACTGTTTAAATTCTTAATTTAAATGCATAAAATATTATGTGTTTTAGTAAATTTCTTTCATTAATAACTTTCTATTCATTATCTTAATTAAAAGTCACTTACTTAATTACCGAGCCATGTATTTTTATTATGCTTTTCTTTTCCCTTTTCTGTCAGTTTCATTCAACAGAATGAGCAGTATTTTAATCTTTAATGTGCTAGAAAGCATTAGAAATTGCTGTCATGAACAGGCTGAAGACTTCGCTGTTCTTTTCTTATAAAACATTGACTTTTAGTATTAAATTAAAGATCCAGTTTCTGATCAAGATATTTTGTCAGCTGTTTGAAACAAAAACACTTTTATACTTTTTTTTTGTAATAATGGAAATGAAGAGGTTTTCTGCTTCTCAGTTATGGTCTAAAGACCACACCAACTTATTGGCAGAGTCATCCCTATTTGGTCTCCTCTATAGATCTTTCTATATAGGTGTGTATGTGTGTGCATTAGCAATGATTTTCTCAATTGGAAATATTATTATTGGAATTATTTCGTCAAATGTAAATACTGAAGCAAGCTTCGCTTTGAAACAGCAAAATCTCTGGCATCAGGGATTTAGTTTCAAATCCGAAATTTCAAGCATTCAATTAATAATGCATGTCTGCGTTTTGCAATTTTGATGCTTATGTATTACGGTGTATGTAACATATCCACTATTATGCTTTATCGTTGATTTTGTAAACCCTATCTCACTAATGAAAACCTACATAATTTTAGACATCGATAATGAACAGAGTGTGGTGTAGTGGCCGAAACCGCTACACAAAACTCCGATTGCGATACAGGATTGAAAAGAAATTCTAACTCAAGTTCTAACAATAACATGTTTTTAATTAAAAACCAATATTAAAATTTGCGATTTATAACTATGTGGCACTTGGTTGCGTTCACTCCTGTAATTTCAGAAAATTGTTAGACAGCAATGTGCGCCAGGAGTCATAGTTCTAGCGGGCCAAAATGCTCATAGACCGAGCAGTAAGGTCCAGGCTTTTAGAAAACAACCTTCTTTTCTCGCAGCCAAAATTTTACTAACTTATGGTGTCGTTGAACCGGGGGGGATTCCTCCTCGGTGTCCACATTCCGACCCCTACGAGAGACGTCTTTCATCTCTGAAATCATTGGAGTGACCTTCGAGGATGAAACCAAAATCATTAACAAGGAGACCTTGTTTTAACAGGATTTCTTCTCTGGTGTGAAAAAAGAGGCACCATTGCATTCGGAATTCTGTCCGCCTGGGCGAACAGACAAAAAATATCTATACGACTTCATCACAACGTATAAATAGCATTTCATGACAAAATGTTACGAAACACTGAGCTAGGCTGCTTAGGATGCTATAACATAACTAAATTTTAACTCAGAAAAAATAATCTGAATTAAAACTAATGTGAACTAAAAGTTTATTCATAACTATAGGGATAAGTAACGGAAGACAGGGACACCAGTACTGTAACAGCTTTAGATATTGTTGCAATAATAATCTTAAACTTTTGAAATAGTTGAATTTGAAATCTATATGTTAATAAATGGCAATGTTTGAAACGCCAACACGAGAGCTGCGTGCGGTTCTCGCACGAAGTAAGAAAATCATTTTAATTTAAAAAGAGATAGAATACGTTTTGGCTGTTAATGTTTGATGTTACCTTTTCTTCGACTTATATGTTGCAGTTATGAAATTGATCTATTAAATAAAGTTTGCTGTGTTCCAATGGAGTTGCTTTAATTACGAAACAAGCATTACAGTCTTAATTATTTTTGGAGGCACCGGCGAGATAGAATAATCGTGCGTGCTTTTGAAATGAAAGCACATCTCCTGGAAAGCAAGGTATAGCATTTCTTTATTCCCAATTTCAAACGATATTATAAAGTTATTTGAACGAATTTTGATTTTAAACACTGCAGAAAAGCATACGAAAATGTGTTTTGCATCGTTGCAAATTTTAGTATAACTGTGCAAAAGTTTTCTGTGTTCTAAACTCAGTTTACTATTCCGGACTTAGTTTGAAGTGTCCATCATTGGACTTAGTTTGAAGTGTCCATCATTGGACTTAGTTTGAAGTGTCCATCATTGGACTTAGTTTGAAGTGTCCATCATTGGACTTAGTTTGAAGTGTCCATCATTGGACTTAGTTTGAAGTGTCCATCATTGGACTTAGTTTGAAGTGTCCATCATTGGACTTAGTTTGAAGTGTCCATCATTGGACTTAGTTTGAAGTGTCCATCATTGGACTTAGTTTGAAGTGTCCATCATTGGACTTAGTTTGAAGTGTCCATCATTGGACTTAGTTTGAAGTGTCCATCATTGGACTTAGTTTGAAGTGTCCATCATTGGACTTAGTTTGAAGTGTCCATCATTGGACTTAGTTTGAAGTGTCCATCATTGGACTTAGTTTGAAGTGTCCATCATTGGACTTAGTTTGAAGTGTCCATCATTGGACTTAGTTTGAAGTGTCCATCATTGGACTTAGTTTGAAGTGTCCATCATTGGACTTAGTTTGAAGTGTCCATCATTGGACTTAGTTTGAAGTGTCCATCATTGGACTTAGTTTGAAGTGTCCATCATTGGACTTAGTTTGAAGTGTCCATCATTGGACTTAGTTTGAAGTGTCCATCATTGGACTTAGTTTGAAGTGTCCATCATTGGACTTAGTTTGAAGTGTCCATCATCGGACTTAGTCTGAAGTGTCCATCATTGGACTTAGTTTGAAGTGTCCATCATTGGACTTCGATAGTTTGAAGTGTTCATCATTGAACTTTAATACTCAAGTTTATCTTGCATTTTTACATATATATTTGAGTCGTAAATTATTGTATGTTATTTTATGGTGCATCACTGCATATCAACTGATGGTAACAGTCATAGGTTGTTCGGAATAAATGTGGTATTGCTTATTCTGAGCATTTAAACAAGTGCATTTAATTCCTTGTTGCCAGAGCACTTTATTTATTTATTGCAATTAAGTTGAGCTATTTTGAGGAAGCGTAAAGAACAGGGTGTTCGTAAACTTAAGAAGTAGAAAAAAATGTCTTTCTTAGGAAGAGCTCGTAAGGAGGATTTGCAGAATCTCGCAACTGAACTAGGTGTTCAGGTGACTGCTGATTTGAAAATAGTTGATCTGAAACAGAAAATTATTGAGAGCAGAGATTATGACGAAGTATTCGTCAAAGAAGTCTTAAACACGATAATAGAGGACCGAAAAGAGAGGGAAGAAAGAGAGGAACGTAGGAGACAGGAAGAGGAACGTAGGAGACAGGAAGAGGAACGTAGGAGACAGGAAGAGGAACGTAGGAGACAGGAAGTAGAGGAACGTAGAAGACAGGAAGAAGTAGAGGAACGTAGGAGACAGGAAGAAGTACAGGAACGTAGGAGACAGGAAGAAGTAGAGGAACGTAGGAGACAGGAAGAAGTAGAGGAACGAAGAAGGAAAGAACAATATGATTTAGAGAGATTAAAACTTGAAGCTGAGATAAAGTCTCAAACCACCGGACAGGTCCGGGCGAAAACGGAATTGCGACATCTGATGCAGAAATTTGACGACAAAGAAGGAGATATCAGTCTATATTTATCACTGTTTGAAAGGCAAGCAGAATGGGCTCAAATTGATAAAGAAGAATTTGTATCTCATTTGCTAGGACTACTTCCTTACGAAGTAACACAAATAATAGCTAGAGAACCCTCTGATAAAGCTAAAGATTATGAACATGTGAAGACTTTATTGCTAAAGCGTTTTAAATTAAGTCCTGAAAGGTTTAGGCAGAAATTCATGAAGCATCAAAAAAGTACCGAATCAACATGGGTGGATTTCAGCTATGAATTAGAAAATTATTGCAAGGAATGGGTAACTGGTTTGGGAGTTGAGAGTTTTGAACAGTTGTTGGACTTGATGGTGATTGATCAGCTTAAGCGTCGAGTCCCTCCTGAAATTCGAGATCATTTTCTTGACGAATGGGTAGAAATGATTTCGTCCAAGAAATTAGCCGAAAAACTTGATGCCTACGAAAACGTCCGTGGAAACTTCCAAAAAAATCTTGCAGCCGATCGGCGGAAAGGGAAATACAATCCAAAAACTCAAAGTAAAACAAATTCCGATGATAAAAATAATGCTGAAAATAAATGGCCTTCAAAGTTTAATTCGGGAAGCAAGATCTATCAACCTAGTAGTCCACGTCCAGATGATAAATATGAAAAACGAAAGTCACTGCAATGTTACCACTGTGGGTCCTATCAGCATCTAAGACCTCAGTGTCCAAAACTTAAGAATAGTACTGAATCTTCTGCTAATCTAAACAGAATTAGTTCAAGACCGGACGATGAATTTCTGTTACCTTATACTAGTATTGGATACGTAAATGGCTACAAAATTCCTATATTAAGAGATTCAGGTGCTAGTATTGATATAGTTTGTCGTAAATACATCACGCCAGAAATGCTGACAGGTGAAAAAGTGTGGGTGCAACAACCATTAGATTTAAATCCAACCTGTTTACCCTTGGCTGAAGTCGAACTAAACTGCGATCTCGGACATGTAATAACCAAGGCTGCCATTATTGGAAACAAACTCGACAAAGGAAGGTATTTATTAGGCAACCGAACTGCTGCACTACTGAATGAAAAAAAAGAACCTGAAAATCACTCTCACCAGGTTAATACAGTGACTACTAGAGCTCAAACGAAAAGAGATGCGGAACAAGTTTTTGAAAAATATGGCCGGCTTCTAAGATGCGATGTCAAATACGGAATGTATGGAACATCAGGAAGAAGAGGTTCTGGAAGGACTGGCATGGCATATGCATTTGTTGATTATGATGATAGACGAGATGCAGAGGATGCCATAAAGTATGAAAATGGACGAGAAATTCGAGGCCAGAGCATTGTTGGGGAATGGGCTAGAGGGCCATCCTATCGCTCAGGGGGTGGTTCTAAATATCAGCGAAGTTCAAGTTATAGAAGAGAGAGTTATGGACGATCATCACGTCAGAATAGTGAAGAATGTTATCGCTGTAGACGGACAGGACATTGGGCTCGTGATTGTCCTGAACTTGAAAGAGATAGATACTATCCTCGTTCTAGACATCGTTCTCGTACAAGGTCTAGGTCAAGATTACACCGTCACAAGAGGAGTATCTCACATAGTCGATCTAGGAGCCATGATCGTCACAGAAGGAGTTCTTCTGGCTATCGCCATAAAAGTAGAAGTGTAAGCAGAGATAAAAGAGTAAAGGCGAGGTCACCCAGCCGATCTGTAACACCATCCAAGTTAGTTTTCCGTTCACGATCAAGGTCGCATGGAAAAAGTCGAAGAAAATATGAAAAGTCATCTAAAAAGTCGCGCTCAAGAACTTTTCCCTTCGGAAAAGTTTCTCCGTTGGGGGAGAGATTGTAACAGCTTTAGATATTGTTGCAATAATAATCTTAAACTTTTGAAATAGTTGAATTTGAAATCTATATGTTAATAAATGGCAATGTTTGAAACGCCAACACGAGAGCTGCGTGCGGTTCTCGCACGAAGTAAGAAAATCATTTTAATTTAAAAAGAGATAGAATACGTTTTGGCTGTTAATGTTTGATGTTACCTTTTCTTCGACTTATATGTTGCAGTTATGAAATTGATCTATTAAATAAAGTTTGCTGTGTTCCAATGGAGTTGCTTTAATTACGAAACAAGCATTACAGTACTTTGTCGTCATCTTTGATCGTTAGGTAGGTGTAGTCCCCCGTTTTCCGCTGTGCTAGAATCCGCTTCACTCTGTGATTTGACAAAGAATATAAAGGAGTAAGAATGGGTGTGATGCTTAAAAAATTGCATATTTCTATGGACGACTACTGTAATAATGCATAAAAGTAGAAATTAAGTAAGTTAGCATCACACAGATCCCCCCGTGTGCTGCCAGGATGTCACGAGCATAGCTTACTTCCGCATTAATATCAATTTGTATTTTTTTAGACGACTGAGAAAGACTCAGAAGTCTAAGAGACATAAAATAATGTAAATACTGAAAGCGTAAATGATTATTTAAGTCTCTCAACCCTACAGATAAAATGAAACTTTTTCTGCTTATTATCGCTTCTGGTCAGGTTCATATATTAAAAAAGCTTTTAAACGTAAAATATAAACTTAATGTTGCATAAAAAATAAAGCAACATATCAACTTGTTGCGCTCAGCTGATAATAAGACAAAATATCAACATTAGGTAATCTCTAAATGAATTTTCCACTAAAAAATTTCGTGAAAGGAGTACATGGTGCTGTCACTTATTATGCTAATTTAATCGATTTATTATGCTAATTTATCTGATTTATTATGATAATATATATATTTGTTTGAATTTCTAAAATATTTCGGGGTTTCTGATACCAGTACTTCTATTGTTAGAAATATTTAAAATAGTTTTGATGTAAATTTGGATAGTTAAAAAATATTTAAATTACTTATTAGGAAAAAAGTAATTTATTTTAGCAAAAGAAATGTTAGTTAACGTTCTATGCTATAAGTGTAATACAAATAATGCAGAAATTTTATTTTAAATACTCAGGTTAAGAAAACGCAGAAATAATTGCTTTAAATAATTAATTATACGTCAGCAAAACTCACGTTTCAAAACTGCGTAGCAAAGCTAAAAATTTTAGGAATGATCGCAGCTTATACAGACTAATTACTATCATGTACAATTCCTTTTTATACGTAATCGTGGAAATATTTATTTCTCCTGGTTACGTAAATTTAGTTAGATGTGGAAGCCAATGTTAATTTAAATGTTTTCTGTGAATAATAAGTTAGAAAGTAAATGATTTAGCGAAAAGTGACAAAACTAAAATCTAGATCCATTTATAATTTAAGAAATTGTATCAATTAATGATTTTCTGAAACATGTTTCTCTTTTAATAATTCTCTATAAATGAATATAACAGAATTTTATTGTTGTTACTGAGTACAGTATTTATTAAATTTATGCTCTACTGATTCAAATCAATTTTCAAAAACAATTTGCTACAAAGATAAAATTTGATTTCAAGGTTGATCATAATTTTTTTATAAATAAATAAATATATTGTTAAGAAGTGTGAAGTAATAACAGCAAAAAAAGATAAATTATATGAATAATTAAAATATATACGATATTTATGCGTAACATGTAAAAAACTCCAGACATGTGACGTAAGATCTATTCACAAAGAATTTTATAAATGTCTCGTTAATGAATATTCACTATTAGGGGTTTTATAACAGAGAACTTAATTTTATTGACAGGGTAAAAGAAAGTCAGAAAATGATATTGTTTCAAGCTGTTACAGTGCCGAATTCAGAAGTGAATGTTAGACAAATGGAAAGAAGTGAAATATCCATAGTTGTAAAACTTAAGTTTGAAGAGGATGAATATCTGAAATATTTCTTACCTACGGAATGATATGCTTTTCAACGTTAAACGAATGAAAAGGAGAGATAACAATCTTTTCAGAATATTATATTTCCCCCCCCTTTCTTTTGCTACTTTGTGATAAGTTTTGTGTAGCCAGAACGATTTCGCAGATCTTTAAATTCGGGGTAAAGCAACACATCCCGTACCTTGCAAAAAGAAGTGAAAAGATTTTCGATAGAATCTCCTTAAAAATCTCAGTAACGCCTCATTTTGTACTTACATTTTTCTGAGAAACACTTTACTCTCGCTCTAATTCGGTATTCATTCCGAAATTTGTGAGGCTTTCAAAACTTCATGCACAGCAATTTCATTAATGACTCAATTTTTCTCACCGTTTCTTTTAGACAGGTTGGAAACCGCTTCTAAGACCCAACGTCCTTCTTGTAATTAAGCATTCCTGTTTCTGCCTAAAACACTACAACAATTTCTGGTACATTGACCATAATAGTAATGCTTTGATGAAGTTGGACTAAGTTCCCACAAAACTGCAGTCGACGACACATTTACTTTTTGCTAGTTTTATATCGAATTTCTTCATTTATTTACTATAAACTTATATCTTCTGTGGAACATAAATAAGAAACAAAACTGCCGAGGGGCGACATTCGGTCATCTCTATGCAATTTAACATTTTCATAATTTTAATGTAACCGTTTTTAAGAAACATAAGCTTAAAAATCCCAGCATTCGTTGGGCTAAACCTATTGCACAGTTTTGTCAACTTTGAAATTAAAATGACTTCCGCAGACGAAGGCAACAGAATTATGGTTCAGAATTATGTCAACTTCAGAAAAATATTCCAAGAATTTTAATATAAAAACTGCATTTCTGTTAAGATTAAGAAGTTTGAGGGATTGCCGTCTGAATAAACAACACACATCGGCGTCTGAGAGACATTACCAAACAACCAGATGTAGTTATAAGCTTGAGCTTTCAAAAGTCGAAATAAAATTTATTAATGCTATCAAAAACGAAATTTTATCAAAAAGTTTTTTCATTAATGTGCGGGATAGTGATTTTTTTCTCAGAATGGACTGAAAAGGAATAAAATAACCTCATTCCTTAGTTTAAAAATTTGAAAAGAGCATGAATAATTTCATCTCTTTCAAGTATGAGTAATATGCATTTTTGCATGCGCTGACGTGTAATATTATTTTTATAAAAATGCCATCACCAAGGAAATTGAATATTCACAAAAATTTCCAGAATGGAATAAAAAGCAAGTAGTCCAGCAATGTTGAACAAACACTTACGAACATCCAGTGGAACAAAACAAGCAAAAAATCTTTCCCAGCGAGTGTTATAATGACGAGCATTCCAATTTAAAATTCTTTTGCATCCAGGGCGTAAATTTGAACCATTCATTTCTTTCGAATCCTCGAAAATGTAAAAGAAATAAACACTGCGAGTTCACAGCATGTCAATAAAAGATGTCGTTTCTTTCTATCTAATATGCTTTCCGAGAGCCCATCACGTTTGAAATTTCATGTTTCTTGATGTTTTGAATGCATGCTACTTCGCTTCTGAGCATAAAATAAACACGTCAAGTGCTTCGATCCCGGCGCTAGCGTGTATATAGAAATATGTGGATTCCTTTCTTATTTTCCTTCCACTCGAATTCCTCCGTGCGATATTTTCGATTCCTTTATTAAACTTCGGAAAGCAATCCAAAAAGGATTTTGCCCTGTAGATGTGCACCTGTATGAAGTAGTACTTCCGCATGACATCTTTTGGCCTAAAAGTGTTTACTACCTCCTATTTGATTACCTATACGAATTCTTTTTTTGGCCTCTTTGAATCTGATAGAATAACCCTTTTAAATATTTTTCATGATATTATGTACAGAATTTAATTTCTTGTAATGAAAATGCAATATATCATTATTATTAAAATTGAATTTTCGTTTTTTATTGAACTGCTCATTTATATCTTTAATCAAGAAACTGACAAAGATTAAATATCGTACTATAACGAAGTAAGATAATCCATACTTATTATAAATGTAATTCAGTTACTAATAGATTATAATATTAAAATTACTAATAGATTATTAAGTCTTTTGTTATAGATAATAAACTCTGAGATTTTTTCATGATATACTAAATAACAGTCGTCAATAACCTATGAAAATATTCTTTTAATAATAGGTTTTAATTAGGTTTCGCTGCATAACTAATAAGAAAATATTTAGCTTCAGGAAATACCCTTTAGCAGCGTGGAAGAACATACGACCTTGACCGTAACGATGAAATCTCCACAAAGGGAAATGCTAGAATTTAGGAGGACAGACTGAATGATAACCTGATTTTCCTTTCAAGATTTAAAATTAGTGTTATTCTAAATTCTAAATACAAAGCCATGCTTCTGCTGACGACTAGAAGTATGAAAGATTAGATAATCTTAAGCACTGTTAAACTCCAAAACTTACTATTCAAAATATTGAATTAAAAACCGATGATAATCCTGTTTAAATATAGCTGCATTTCTAATATTTCACATAACCAGAATATAAATTTTCATAAAATATTCTCACATAATTTTATTTAAATAATCTCACATAATTTCGCAATTGCAAACAAAAGTTAAATAAGTAAATAAATAAAACCTGCAGTACCTGACCGGAAATTAAATTAAAAGCTGAAATTCTGTGAAAGCATAAAAGTGCAAAGTTTTTAACATAAAATCTCAGATGTAGAAAACAGAAAGAAAACAAAGTATGGGAAAACAAAGTACTGCTTTATTTTGAATTTGATTGAATAGTTAAAGGAATTATAAATTTCAGAAGTTTAGTATTCGTGTTTAATTTAAATAAAAAATATGCCTTTTCCAAAAATTTAATCTTTTAAAAAAGAGTTAAAAAGGTTTCATTACCAGTATAAAAACATAAAGATAACAGAATAAAAATTAAATATTATTATAGAGAGTATTACGACAACGTGTGTCTGGGAAACCAGTGTGTGTGTG
This sequence comes from Stegodyphus mimosarum, assembly GCA_000611955.2. Taxonomy (NCBI): domain Eukaryota; kingdom Metazoa; phylum Arthropoda; class Arachnida; order Araneae; family Eresidae; genus Stegodyphus; species Stegodyphus mimosarum. The sequence continues at coordinate 30,334 of KK121829.1, forward strand.
TTTACATTTGGCCGCATTTATTTTTAACGCTGCTTGTTTTAGAAGCGAAAACACCTCTATTAAATCTCCAATATGTTCGTCTACTGTCTCGCTAGTGATAATAATATCGTCTAAGTAAATAAATGCACTTTCAACGAGAACAGATCTTAGTATAACATCCAATATCCCTTGAAATGTAGCCAATGCTACATATTTTGTTTAACTTTCTATAATCAGTTGAAAAATACCATCCTTTAAAATCCGTGGGTTTGATTTCCTTTCTGCGTAGAACTAACGGCCTAACGTAAAAGCAACTTATGAGAATTATAATTTAATTTTTTAACATTACTTGGAATGTGTTTTTCAGTTATATCTTCTTTATCATAGCAGTAGCAGTAGGCCTTCGCTTGGCAGGAGGGAGGGCAATTTCCCGTGTCAGTGCTGTGGTTACCACTTGGGTTAACACTGGAGCTTCATCAAATAGATCAGAAAATTTTCTTACCATCTGTTCCGGCGTCAGCTTTCCGTCCGATTCCAGCGCTTTAAGGTCCAAGGCTGGACGCTGGACTTCTTTCTCTTCTAGTTTATTCATGTCGAGCTGCAATGTGGCTTCCTGAAAATCAATTTTCGCCTCCACCATCCTTAAAAAAAATCCATTTCCAAAATTACCTGCGTCTGCATGTTTTTCAAAATAAAAACCAGTTTCTGGCTCTCGTTTCCCACTCGAACGTGTAACGTGACTTTTCATATGCATTCACACTATTTGCCTTAGGCGGCAATAATTCTTACTCCTTCCTTCTACACCAAATGCTCTGTACCGTTTGAAGTTCTACCAAAGAAACGTTTCAACATTAATGCGTCCGCTGGTACGTTCTTTAACAGAATTTGAATAACCAGCTACATATTTTTTATTACCAGAGTATACAAGAAAATCAGAGAGGGATTTTTGCTTTTTGCGGGCTGATTATACCCTCTGTATTTCAGTAACACTTACTAGTTTAAATTCTCACCGTCTTCCTCCTGTTTTCTCTTTTTGTTACTTTTTTAGAAAATTGCCATTCGCATTTCTTCCTATTATCAAAACGTTTACCACCGTCAAACCTTAATTTTGTTTTCTACTATAGATCTACGTAAATATTGCATAGACATATGGCCGTATGCCGACCTAACTTCACTCTCTGATACCTCCTAATTTCTAACTTGACCGCGAGATCAAAAAACTGTTCCAACGTAGTCAGATTTCTCAGTTCAACAAAATCCTGAATTTGTTGCAATGACCTCGGCAATATAATTTAGATGACTTTCGCATCGGATTTTCGTTTCATACAATAGGTATACGACTTAAAATTTCCCTCAATATAAACTCAGTCAGTTCTTCTGCCTTACTTGATATCTAATACACGAATCCGATTCTAATTTTGTTCTACCTTCGTCCACGGGGAATGTCTTGACGAAGACTGTTTTAAATACTTCGAATGCAAAATTCTGACTGCCTGATTTCCCCAACAGAAATTTACCGATGCCTTTGTGTCAGCTCAGTAGCTGTCCTCACATTGCGGTTATTGCTATTGTGACCTTCCGTACTTCCGCAACCAGGTAAAGCAAAAAATGAGAATTCAGTTATTCCAGAAAATTCCCTATCGAACTTCTGCCGTGAAAAGTCATTGCGGGTTTTATTGACGCCCTCATGGTGTCTAAGAAGAACTCGCAGATCTCAGATAGTAACTTTTCGAGTCTGGTACCAACTTCCAAGTGTTTTAACCAGTAGATAAAATATGCCTAAGGTCGTTTGCGTATGTAAAGAAATCAAAGGTGCATTTACACCTATCGTTCGCAGGCCAAAACGTAATAGTTCGTGCCGAGGTCAGTCATTAGATAATCGGGAAAAGGTGATAAAAATGTCCATATATAAGCAGAATTTGTTTAATAGAAAAGTGCCTAAAAACGCAAAATGCTAAAACGTGTACACAGTACCCACAATCTAAAGCTACCTAGGCAACGTCGCTGCTCCGTACCATGGAACTATGCTTACCTCGGAACAAGCCATCTAAAAGGTGAAGTCTTTCAACACTTGATTTGTTACTCCGAATCGGCAAGGGCGATGAGCATCTTGGCGGCTCCAAACTCAGCTCGTAACTTCTTTATGGGAGATTTTGCTGGTTGTATGTTAGAAATATGCTTGATGATGTTTTCCAGGAGATAGTGAATTTTGTCATCAAAAATCCGGTCAACAGCTTCAATAATGAGGTTGAATTTCTCGGGATATTAAGTAGAGTTTTCTTGGTAGTTCCTTTTACTTTTTCACTGTAGAAAGACTTTTTAGTGGCTTCAATGAGTTTGTCTTCAGTTTTTGTAAGTTTCGGAAATTCATTACTATTCATTTCTGGGGCAGGGATCTTTTTCTGTGCTTCTGCTCGAGCGAATTTCTCTTCGTAAGCTTTGCATCCTCTGTGACAACTCACGTATTCCTCGCCGCAGAAAATGCACGTTCGTTTTTCTTCGGGCTTCTTTGGGTATGTGTCTGTTCTGTGATCTTTCCCGCATTTGTAGCAGCGTTCTTGATTGTGGCAAAGGTGATGTATATGTCCGTAGGTCTGGCAGCGACAACACTGCATCGGCTGTTACTTAGGTTAGAATTTCTCTATTCATACATTCATACATTGACACTGAACATGTAATTCAGGTTGAAGATAGAATTTCCTCCTTTATTTTTCTTTAGTTAGAGAAAGAAAATTGGTAGTTTTTCTGTTACTCTGCGTCTGGATCTTGAACACTACTTCACCTTAACGATTGGGAACTTCTTTTTCTCGAAAGCATTGAAGATGGCTTCTTCTGAGACAGTTCCAGGTAGATTTTTCATTATTCCTCTGATATGTCTTTCACTTGAGAGCTAGTAAGAATAATATGGGATATTCCTCTCGCTTAGAATTTTTGTCATGTTTCTAAGATCAGTATGCTTTTAACATAGACATGAATTGAATTAGATTTCATATTAGCTTCGTGTTCTTCGGAACAGAATTTTCTGAAAAGTTCGTCTACTTTTAACCAATCAGTAGATTGTTGTAGAATATCCGAAGTAGCTTCTCCTTCATCTTTTTCGTCGGTTATGCTTTCAAGACTTTGATAGCGATTTTCTTGAGTGACATCCATAGGCTCCAATACAGGGACTTTTGCTAGGTTTTTAGGATATTTTTATTCGTTACCTTTTCCATTTTCTTGTGGCATTTTGTCTTCAACTGCGCGGATCTTTTTCTGACTAACCTGTTCTTCGCTTTCAGCTGCTCTTCTTTCTGGAGGTGGGGTATGCGGGAAATGTTCGAAACCCATCTCAATTCTGTGTTCCTTGATGATCTACATCAGGATTTTTGTATTTTCTTCGGTATTTCCTCAGTAACTTCCTTTTCAGAGTCTGACATCGGTTTTGAAGTCGAAGATTTTTTTTACTTTTTTCCCTTTCTCTTCTTAAATTGTCGTGTCGTTAGGAGGGTCTTTCAAAAATTCATTTCGTCTGGACAGGTTCGTCTGTAATCTCGTTGAGCGTTCAGAATCAGCATAACCGCTGAATTCATCATCTTTAAAATCAGGTGTCCTGCAAAAGTACATTTTCAGTGAGACCCCTAGAGAAATTAAGGCAATCAGAAGCAGAATAATAGAGCTAACAGAGCTACGTGCTACGTGTTCAACAACTACTGCTCGAATGAAATGAATCTGAGTGAATGAGTGACCCTAAGAAGAACTGGAATCCTTCCATGAGACTTATTGGTACCTCTTGGGAGGACAGCCCAAAAGTTGCCTTGTCTTGTGTCATGATTTGCATTCTTTTCTGCACCAATGTAGAGTTGGACTGGCTTTAGATGCATGAACTAGTTTCAAACTCCTAACAGACGTAAAGCGAATTATTACTGTGCCTGAAACAACTGCAGTGACTTAAAAATATTTACAACAACTTTTTTTAACAGAACATAGATGATAAATGCATTTCTCGTGCTCACAGAAATCAACTACTGCTTGTGGCAAAACAGCTAAGGTAACAGTCAAATTTAAATTAAAACGTAGACTAATAACCAAAGACTACGCAATTAAATTTAAATCGAACTTCGCTCAAAACTTTAACCAGCTGAACAATTTAAAGATCAGCAGAAAATAACTCAAAGCCTCATAATTACAAACATTACCAAAAATGGCAGAACTAACAGAAGTAACGTGACCTCTAAAGGCAGAAACACTTCTCTCTAACAGTCCAAAAATCACATGTTAAGTACTATATAACTCATTTACATTTCTAGTTAGGAAACGGAAAGAAGAAATTAAAGTAAAGGCTGAAATTATAAATATATGCTTAATTTAAATTATAAATACTAAACAAAGACGTTGCTATTTGCGCGCTTCTATAAAGAACAAATGATGATATTCAGTTTTCTGTTGGGTAATATAAATTCCTTTGTTTTATCGTAAGCAGAAAAATTTAGAACGAGAGCCAGGTGTTTAACTGAAAACGCACTATACACATGAGGGTTGATTTTAAAAATGGGACAATTCATGGTAAAAGATCAGTACAATGAGAATTATGTAGTGGTTCTTCCGAAGTTATTTTGAAGATTGGAAAATTATTTCAGAGAGCTTTGAAAAAGATGACGTCTGTAGTTTTAATGCAGGAAGAAAAATACCATCAACTTTGATTAATTATTTATTATTTACTCGAATATTTTTTTTATTTTGCGGTAATTGATTGCGAAAATGGTTTTACTTTTTATGATACTGGGTAGGATATTTTTTCAATATGCGACTATGAGTGTTAAAACAACATCTGGAAGCACGGTGCACATGTTTTAGAAAGGTAGTATATGGAAGCAATTATTCAAAGGACGACATATGACAGAAGCCTCGAAAGCAAAGATGTCTTAATTTCAGAAAAGGGGTTTCAAAAATTAAAATAGTTTTATGTCGTAATAATATAAGGAAATTACTGCGTAAAATTTTCATTTAAATGGCTAAGATAATAAAAGCTGAAAAAGCGAATTGCTACAAAAATCTTAGTAAATGTAATAAAAAAAGTATACTGACCTAGAATTCTGTAAGATTATCAGAAAAAAAAACAAATCGAAGTTTCTGAAGTATACGGAAAATTATCTCATATACTTCGGAAAAAAAGAGGAAAGAGCTTTGAAACTAGTTTTCGATATTTTGATAATTTAAGGGCCAAACGTTCATGTGTACTCAAAGTTTTTACTTTCAATCATCTACAGAAACGAAAATTTTGCTTTTTAAGGCACCTAACAACTGAAATGAAAGTAAAGTTACAACAGAACTCCTACCTAAGTAGAAGTGACCGTCTAATTAGTGTTCTGCCTAAGTAGAAGTTTTAGAAGTTTTGTAGTGACTTTAGTTGCATTTCAGACAGATGTTCCGTAAACAGAAGTGAAATTAAGTTTATATACACGATTAAAGCCTAAGTAAAACTGAATTTATATACACGATTAAAAGAATGTTAAACTGAAACAAAATTTGAAAATGTAGCTGATTAAACATGCCCACTCAATACACATCCTTCTTGCCCTGTCGAACAATTTTCTTAATTTTCGTCTGTCATTACATATTCATCTTTAACTTAAATCAAAATCTCAAAGCTCGAAAAGTCCAAATTTTTATTTCGAAAGAAAAATGTTTTTCTAATGCATATATTATCTACATGATGAGAAAATGGATAGTAGCGCTGCTTTTAAAAGAGCTGTGCAGATTACTATTGCAAATAGGTTACCCTCGAGGCTCAACTTCCTTGGAAATGAAAACTGAAAAATACATCTTTCATTAAGAAAAGTGATTTTTTTCGCATTCTGTCAGATGTATTTCAAATTAATCTTCTGGTCCATAAGCGAGTTATTAACAGTTAAGGTAGATCCTGAGGGAAGGAAATAATATTTCGCTATGTCTTAAGGGTAATTCAAAAAATTGAAGAGTTTTATATTCATGTTTATAGAAGGATGAAAGTGTACTCTGAACTCTTAGCATTGAAAAGACAAAAATTGCAAACATTATTTTTCAAGTTTATAAAAAGTTTTATTTATGGAAGGTTTTCTTTGAACAACATTATAGAAACTGTAATATAAAGAATACATTTTTACCATTCTTTGAACCAAAACATTTATAAACACATAAAAATATATCAATGAACGCGAACTCAATAAAAGTTTTGATATTTAATTGACATAGCTACAAAATTTATTAAAATCATTTTCACATTTAAAACTTCTTCCCCTGAAAATCAGACAGTTTAAGATTCAAACTAGAAAAGGATTGCTTCTGAAAAACAAATTTTGTATTTTCAGAAAACTTACCTTATATACTAAATTTAAACTCTTTATAATTTTTTCATCATCCTCGATAAGGATAAGTTTAAAATCATTGTTTTCCTTTCATGGACAGCAAGAATATGATACTACTCAGAAAAAGCATTTTTCCAGCGGGGAGAGGAGCGCTTACAAACCTTTAGTTAACATTTAATTTCAGCATATTTATTTTTAGATTTAAACTCCGTTCATATTTTGGCTGTACTTCTGTAATGACAAAGAAAGAGGTCTTCTGTTTTTCTGTTTTTCTGTTTTCATGTTCCTGCTTTTCTGTTCCTACTTTTTCTATTCTTGCTCTCTGGAGAGAGATAGACGTGTTTTGACTCTACTTTTCTTTACAACTTATCATTCAGTATGGGTTACTGATAAAAACAGCAGATACGAAGGAATATTTAAAAGATTCTGGCGTTTCTTAATTTCCCTAATTTTACGAAATAAGTTTTCATTTACATTATTAATGCATATGACACTAAAGTTAAAATGTAATTAGCTATCTAATTGCACCTGTTAACCTTTCTTCCCCCTGCGAATTGACGTCTTCACAAATACATAGATGTCTTGTTAAAAACAAAGAACATAAACAAAAGATAAAATTTAATTAAAATTTTTGCTGGGCGTCTACTTGTAGTTTACAGTAAACGACAACCATCGCTTCTGATGGAGTTTAAGAACTAAAATATTTAAATCGACAAAGCGCACAATCTAGATTTGTGCTTCTTTAATTAGGCTCCAACAAGTGGTATTCTAATCCTAATTTTTAACAGCTACAAAATCATTCATTAAGCTACAGTTACTTTGGCTGGCGGCTGTTCTTTGTTTAACACGCTACTGGATGCCATTTGGTTTGGATTGGTTTGTTTGATTACGGGAAAGTACTCGATGGCTGTCTGCCTAAGAGGAGGAGCGCCTTCGTGGAGGACTTTCTGACTCGTATACTCGTTATGCATGCAACAAACCACGAAAATGCCCATGCAGATAGCCCCTTCGTCGTGATTCGAACCCGGACCGAACTATTAGTGTTCAAAGACTTCGCTGCTGCTGGTGAGTTTTCAGCCCACCACTCGCCCTCTGGTGGCCTCTGGTACTATACGCATATTAATTTCTCTAAATCGCAGCTTCGATCGCTGGTCAACAACTATTTGCATTCTGATGAAGGTCATGGAAGGAAGAGAAGGTACGGAAAAGAATTAACGTAATAACGAGTTAGTTAAAGTAAATCTTATAATCCTAATTTTATATATGTAAGAGAAATAGCTTAAAAAAACTTCCGATTTTAATTGGCAATAGCCCCTTTAATCCTTCACTCTAGTTTTAGCATTTCCTCTTTCTACCTTAAAAATAATAACTATAAGGTATTTCTCTCTCATCCTTCGCATGCCTTCGTGGTATAATGGTCAGCATGCTCGGCGCATATTCGAGAAGTCCGTGGTTCGAGTCCCGGCGAAGTCATTGCACATTTTTCATTTCTCCTGCTTCTAAATAACCTAATGTCGCTACAGTGTCGCCCGAACTAAAAAAAGGCGGTGGGTGATGATTCTTGACCACCTGGCGAATGGGACCCCTAATCCCCACATTCGCAGTCGCTCTTTGAAAGAGGGAGTTTATAAGGTATTTCTCCTGCCTTCTTCGTATGCCTTCATAGTGTAGTGGTCAGCACGTTCGGCTTGTATTCGAGAGGTCCATGGTTCAAATCCCGGCGAAGGCATTGTACATTTTTCATCTCTCCTGCTTCTAAATAACCTAATGTCTTTGCATAACTACTTTAATATGTCAATCTAAACTGCGTCAACGATCTTGCCTAACGCTGCAACTTAGATATCTTTTAGCTAATCACTGAATAAAATTTCATTTGAAACATGAACATTTTGACATGCTGCCGCGCTTCCTCTAAATGCGTCAGACCTTTCCTCCTTCACTTGCCTGCTGCTCCTAACGCTCATTTCTCTTTATCATGCAATGCTCGTCTTAAGATGTAAACTTCCTTTTGTAGAATTCAAATTGTGGGGTGCATATTGTATCCACAACGATGCGAATCAAATATTGCGTCTTCAGAATTGCTTTATCCAATAATAAAATATATCCAATATTGAATTCGGGCACTTCTGTCTGTAAGTGTCATCTTTCTATCTCATACTAAAGAATCTCCAAGTTATTACAAAGCAAGAAACTATCGCTAATCCATTACAGCTATTCCCAAATTATCATAGAAATATATATATGTGTGTATGTATGTAATAGGATGATTATAATGTGTGTGTGTTCGTGTGTAGGGAGAAAGAAGAAAGTCAGAGCAAAAATGCGAACGATAGAGATAAACCAAAGCTCGTAGAGTCATTAAGTTATTAAGAAGCAGGAGAGGTGAAAAATGAGCAACGCCTTCTTTGGGAATTGAACCACGGAGCTCTCGATTACTCGTCGAGCGCGCTGACCACTACACCACGAATGCACGCGAAGAAGGCGGGAGAAAAACCTTATAAGCTATCTTTAGGAAGCTTAAATTTAGTATTTAATAATGCGGGCTTCCTTCACTTAGGATTAGTTTTCAATTTACAATAATTTGTAAGATTAATGCATTTCCATGTATCCCCCTCATTTTGAAACTTTATATTAGTTGAGATACGAAGAATAAATAAAAAAAATTTAAAATAATTAATGGACAATGGCCGTTTTATTATCATCATATTGGAGATGGTTGAATAAGGAGGAAAAATAACTTATAGCTAATGCTAATATAGTCTGTAATTTAACTTTTGATTAACATTCCATTATATTTAATTGGGTGTTCCAAATTTATTGAAGATTTTTATTTTACATTTGACAGATATTCTAAACATTTGCTCGAAAGTACGTCAAGCAATCATTATATTCACCCCTCTAGTGAGAGGTGAACGGATCGAAAAATCAAATCCATATATATTTTTAAAAATTTTCTTTCCTTTTTATGGCTAGCTTTCACAAGTAAAAGATTTGACCAATTATATTTCAGTGAAAGTAGTAGCTTCATACAGATTTAAATCTTTATTACTTGTGAAAATACATTCTGTATTAACGTGCAACGTCGACACCTTTTATTTCAAATATCGAAAACTTCTTGATAATTGCTTTTGGGCATAACTAAAAGAATAAAATAATTTCTTGCGATTTTTCAGTGATTCATTTGCTTAGTTAAAATTTTTGTCTTTTCATAGTTTCCTTTTTTTTTCTACTTGTGGAGAAAATCTACTGAACTCCAGGTGGTGAATATGCCACTGGTCGCCAGTTCGTTCTGAACCAAAAATTGCCGAACTGTAATAACACTATGTATCTCCTTCTCATTATCATGTTAACCAGAAGCATATGGCAAAATATAAACGCTGAACGAGGGTTCTAAAAAAACCAGAAGTGTAATGGAAACTTCAAATGCAATATTCTGAAAAAAGAAACTGAACGAGGAATAACTGAAAAATCAAGTTCCTTAAAAGTGAATGGCAAGTAAGGGTTAGAATTAAAAACATTAACTAAGCAAGAAGTTTTATGGATGGGGAAACCTACAGTATATCTAATTTGTCGACTAAAAGATTAGTTGAATCCTTTTGATTGCACATACTGGAAACAGAAGGAATGTTTTAATCTTTCTAGTACTATATTGGTAGGAATTTCATGTGTTCAAAAATGTTGAAAGACGAAAGGCTAAATACATTCATTAATACAATAAAGAATTAAGAAAATACGCTCAGTTCTTATTTGCAGAGCCAGTGATGCAAAGGTAATTAAAATTATTATCCTATGTTTTAATATAAATAAAATGTTTTTCGAAATTTCTTTCCCACGCAGGTTGTCTTCAATGGAGATGAATAACAACAGCTTGAAAGTGATACTTTAAAGATTGCCAAGTAGTATGTCGATCAATTCTACAGTTAAGACAATGGTGGCAGTTCATTTTTTGTAGATTTTATTCACTTTATTCCGTCAAGGAAAAGAGCACAAAAAAATACAGTGTGATGAATTTTGCCCAGTAAATCTTCAAATTAATACTGGCAATTATGTAATAGGTGTTTCATAAATTAAATACATTTTCATAAATCTTTATTTTAATAATTTGTTTTTCAGTAGCGTTTTTTCTAGGCTAATATTTATTAAGGGTTAATGGATTATATTTTCCGAGTAAAACCAACGCTCGAATTGTATTAACAAAATGTATAAAATAACATCCAAGAGAAAAAAGATTAGAAAAACTTAAAAAGAACAGAAACGAAAAAAAGTCTTATTACATAGTACACATATCGCCCTTCATTTCTTTGAGATTAATTTGAACATTTAATTTGTAACTTTCTAAAGTTTCTGAGCAATTTTTCATTTCTTTATAAATTTGAAAATTTGATTTTCGAATAGAAATTTTAAATTTGAAAATTTGATTTTCGAAAGTGTAATTGAACTAAATGGTTATACTAAATGGTGACCCAACTGCTTGATGAATTATAGCAACTTTGTTTTAAAAAATTACACAATTCGATTGCTTTTCTTTGAAATTATCAACAGCTCCTTTTTTATGAATAATATACCACTAAGCATTACCCACCTAAACTCAGACTCCCATAGTATAAGTATTAATTGCCTTATTAATTTTTCTTCCATATTCCTATTCATGTTTTCATTTATGTTACACTCTGTTCAGTACTATCTTACCAGTTTGAATTAATGTTATACTGATTATTATTAAAATCTTATTCTACCCTTTAATTTTGATGCGTTTTAAGAATGTTCAGGATTTCCGGAAACTCAGTTTCACTGCTTAGTGTTATAATATAAATTTTGCTGAAAAATAATATTAGGTATAATGTAAGTCTATTAACGCAAACTGAATGAACGAAAAATCGAAATTCAGGTCAGGTTCTGGAAACCCACGAATTGGGGAATGCCCAGGTAGGGAATTTTCTTAGTGTTTAAATAAATAATGAACCGTCTTCCTAATATTAATTACAATGTTATTTAAAGAAACTATGTTTTTGCAAACATGAAAACTACATTATTCGTTGAGCAATTTCACAAGGAACTTGCATTTTAAGTTCAATTAGAACAAAAAAAGACTACTCCATCTATGCTTGACATAGCTGAAATACATTTTATGTTACAGATGTATCACCATACAGAAGTATTGTACGAAAAATACAAATGTGGTCTTTCTTTGTATCTTAAGTTGTCTAAACCAGACGTGAAGAAAACAATGTTTACTCAGCATGCATGGCATTGATTGGCTGATTGTAAATTTAATTAAGAACTTCTTATCTTAAACTCCTAGTTTTTAATCACCTCATGGCACCTTTTCATTGTTGACACTTCTTTTACGGGCTCTGGCTACTGACCCTGGTCTAACTGCGATCTAATTCAATTAAAGTAAAGTAAATTCTGCTCATTAAGGCAGCATCGCACGTAAAGGAGATATTTGTAATGAAAGGGAGGGATTATATTTAGTTTAAATACGGATAATTAGATTTTTTTTATATTTTAATGGCATCGTTCGAGCTTATTGCGTAATTGAATTGTCTACGAATCTCTTTCGTCTTTGAATACAGTTTGTTTAAATTCGTGATTTTCATTCTAAAATATTTTAATTAACGTGCATAATACTCTTTACGTCTTAAGACACTCGTGTATTCCCTTTCTGCAGTTTAAGCACTCTAGTTTCAGTATCTGTTCAAAAAAAAAGTTTGCTTCAAAAACAAAAGTCTTCTAGATATACTGAAAGTAAATAAAGCGTTAATGGTAATGACACACACTCTGTAATTATCAAAGATAAATTACGTAAATAGACTGTATTTAAACTTCATGATCAGCAAACGTTTGTGAATACTCTTCTACAATTAAATTAATTCTTTTTCCCTTTTACAAAGTTTCTTAGACTCTAAAAGAACTAGCTATTGGCATTTAAATTCTTTCTTATTTTGTGTCAGCCGTATACTCAGATACCACTTATCGTAAAAGTAATTTTCATGAAAATTTTTGATCATGAGATCATTGACTTTTCTATGAGATTAGTTTGTTAAATCTCAACTACTTTATATAGTGAACGACATATGTGCAGTATTTATAAATAATATGGCTAATACGAGTAGCGAACTTAACGAAGACAGCAGAAAGTGTCTTTAAGTTGCTTTACTTATCAGGACTTGTATTTCTTCTCATCGGCTTGGCGAACATGACGTGTCCTGACTATACAGTGAGTTTGACTACAAACTATGTCCTATGAAGTGCAGCAAAGGCGACAAGATGAGAAGGGTTAAATTACTCTTTATTTTCCAACGATATTCCAGGCGATCCTGCACTTCGGGATACAAAGACCAGCCACTTGTGGTCTGAACGTAAGAATATCAGACTACTAACTAACTAAAATTTAAATAAGAGCTAACTTTTAATATTTTACACAGGTGACTAACATTAAGACTGGCCTTTTAAATTACTATCTGTGTAGTACGCAAACTACGGAAAACTGCAATACATCTTTAGCTTTCGAGAGGAATAAAACCTCTGACCTTAAAGGTGGACAGTAATTGATGGCAAGCTCGCGTGAAGTCTAGTGGCAAAACGGCTCACTCTCTCCCTTTCTAACTCTGCTCTTGGCAAAAAGCCAAAACTTAAATACTTAAGCGTTAGCAAGTACAATTTGCATAAACATATTCAAGCGTTTATTCTGGTCGGAAGTGAAAAATAAGAGATGATAGTAAAGTTTTAAAATAAAATATATGTTAATCAAACTGAAAATCCTCACATACTTACATTACTTACATGTGTTACTAAATGAAGTATAATGAAAATATAAGTAAAAAACTACAGTTATCGTAAAAGAACATGTTAGGCTATACTAAAAATAGCAGGAACATTAAACTGTTACAACCTGTTTGTGTATTTCGCTACTCTAAGTCACATATTCAGCAAGCAAAACATCTTTTCGATGAAATGGAAAAGATTTATTCGAACTTTGCAAGAAAAGTACGTGTCGAATTTACAAACTCATCTTGATAACTTTACTGGCTCCGATAACAGAAATTTAATATATCACAATTTTTGAAAACTTCACAACCATATCATAGTTCGAAATTTTGTCTGTGTAGTGCAATAGAAACAGGAATATATTCAAACACTGATGCGGCTTAATTTAAAGCTGAATTTAACAATGCACATGTTCTTATACCTCATGTTGTTCATGATCGAAATACGTTTGTGAGATATATTATTTTTGCTAATAGTTATTGTAATTTGTTAGCCTTTCCTGTCCCTTTTGATTTCTCTTGCGTTTACTTTCGCCAGGATGCAAGTTAGTTAGAGTGAAGGAGACAGTATTTAAACTGAATTAGCCATAAGTTTAGTCAGAGCGTGTTTTCGCTGTTGAGATGTTACGTTGTTAATTCTACCAGCTGTTGGACGTTGAATCTCGGCTTAGCATTCTTGTCGCCCCAATTAATATATCGCCGATGTAAGTTTCTGAGTCAACTTGTTAGATTAAATCGACTTAAAAACTATTACACAGCTGTATGTTGTTTGTGGTTTACCCCACCCGATCGAAATTAACATCAGGTTAGGTCTCTGATATGAGAGCAAGCTCGCGAAATTCATCCTGACAAGAGGTTATTGCGCCTGTCGTTGGCAAGAGCCTTGAACGCCATATAAGTGACAATACGACTTTTTTCAGTTCCGCCCCCCAATTCTGAAGGAGAGCACCCGAGAGGACGGGTCCAAGGGTCTGTCACCCCTCTTCCCATAACACCAACCTTTCGAGAAGACTTTCGGTTTGCTGCATATTTAGAGCGTCTCCATGCCACACAGACACAATACATATACAAACATCCATAAGTTCTGCGGGATTCGAATGCATGTCCTTTGGTACCGCAGTCAACATCGCTAACCATGATCCCGTTTAGGCTGGTTTGAGGTTTAGCTGATTACTGCAAAGCACACTGGTGTTGTCTGCTTAAGGAATAGGGATGCTTTTGTGAACGTCTTTCAAAGAGAGCTGGCTCATGTACACTTTATGCATGGGGAAAACCACGGAAACGCCGATGCAGGCGTCCCATTCTCCAGGTCAGAATTATCAGAGTTCAGCGATTTTTTCGCTCGGACACTGGTGAGTCCTCATAGGTGTGAACAAATTTGATGACTTTTAAAACACAAAGCCTTATGGCTGTAAAGCCGTCATCTCAGTTAAGCCTCACAAGTAGTACAGAGAATCTGCCTGTCTCCGTCATAGTTTTGAAGTAAGGCCCAGGGTATGGATCCGATAATCTACCTCTTCTTTCCCCCTAATATTAACCTTTCAAGAGGACTTTCAGCTGACAATACGTTAGGTGCCTCCATGCTGCAAAGACATTATTCATTTACAAATATTTTTGCCTTTTCTGGGATTTAAATCAGAATCCAAGGTTATGGTTACATTAATATAAATAACTGATGATGCATTTGTTAACATAATGAAAGCTGACTTTTAGAGAAGTTGTAAGGTTTATCCTAATTTTATAACAGTTATTTTAAGTTTATGCATCTTTCCTGTCTCTCCTAGCTTCAGCTTACAATTTCTTACTGGAATGTATTTTCATAAACGCGGTTAATGCAAATGAGTAAAGAGTAGTATTTAAGTCGATGTTTCACCGACTTCATGAGAGCGCCGGAGTTCCCGGCTAGAGCGCGTTTGCCTACGTCTCTCTCTAAGCTACTGCTATGCTCGGCCGTACTTCAGGTCCTTGATTAGAGTGACTTAATTGAGATTTAGGGGCCAACTAATTAGAATATTGATAGCTTCGGCTGTATCTTTTAGTTAAGCTTTAGTTAAGTTTAAATTCATATCAATTTGAGTTCAAGCTCAAGCTCAAATGTTATGATTTGGTATCTTCAGCTTCGGCCTACCGAGCTTTCAATTATTTTGTTGATTTTTATTTTAAACATTGTAAATAATTTCTTTATACATTTTCATACTTTGTATTTAATTACTTTTTTCCTTATGAATGTTTTCATTGTATTATTGAGAAGTGATGTTATTTCTTACAATTTTGCTTTTTTTTACTTACGATTTGTAAGCCTCGTGTGATACTTTGTGGTACACGAGGATTCCTATTTTTTTAAATAAAAAAAAAAGCTCAAGTGGAGGCTTTGCTGTATGTTCCGAGTTAGGAGCTGCCTATGTTTATATTTATTTTGAGAAATAAAGGGTGGTTAACCCTTCTTGAGTCTTACGTCTCTGTTCCTACAAAAGTAAGTGTAAAGGGTTTCTAACATTGAACTGAGAAATAAAAGGAAGAAACCCCACAAAGTGCTAAACATTAGTATAAGTATCGGTTATAATACTTTTAAATGAACTTTTGTCTAGCCTATTTACAAACCTGATAACGTTTTAATTTCCGTAGCTAAACGTTAATTCTGAAAAAGGTGCTTTTAATTTATTCATTATATATGCAGCACAAACCAATACATTTTTTTTCCTCAGAAAATCTCCCATGAAGGCAAATTCATCTTAATTATTTATCCCAAAACAGAGTGAGTATTAAGGTAAAATTAGCATAATTAGCGCACCTAAACTATGGAAACTAGCGGTGTGAATAAAACTAGCGAAAATTAGATACTGAAGAGATATTAGATTCAGAAGTAGTAAGACAAATTTTGGTGTGAGGAAATGAAACATTAAACCTACGTGTGAAAGTTGGCAATCCATTCTAAAATATGAAAAACAAGTATGTACCAACATTGCTGATAAGTGATCGGGGCTAGAAACTATATGTGTTGCTACAAAACACCACAAAGTACTTAAAAACAAAAGAGCAAAAATTGCACAGATTAATATACAAAAGATATTAAACTGTATCCTTAAAGTTTCGGAAGAAACCTTCTGCGTAAAATTAAGTCAAATAAAATCATGTAGACGGTCAATTACGGTCGGAAATTGTAATGGGTAAAAAAAAAAGCATAACGAAATGTCTTAATACGAAGGAATATTATAAAGACTGAAAACGCAAATGAAGTTAATAACAACGCCTAAAATGTGTAGAGACATTAGGTTATTTCGAAGCAGGAGACATGAAAAATATGCAATTCCTTCGCCGGGAATCGAACCACGGACCTCTGAAATACCGGCTCAGTGTGCTGACCATTACACCACGAAGGCACGCTAAGAATGTGGAAGAAATACCTTATATACTCCCCTTTTTAAAGGGCGACTAGGGTTTTAGGGGACCTAGTCGCCAAATCCTGGGTGTGGAGAGTCATCATCCACAACCCTTTTAGTTCGGGCGCCAGTGTAGAGACATTATGTTATTTCGAAGCAGGAGACATGAAAAATATGCAATTCCTTCGCCGGGAATCGAACCACGGACCTCTGAAATACCGGCTCAGTGTGCTGACCATTACACCACGAAGGCACGCTAAGAATGTGGAAGAAATACCTTATAAATGGAGTAAAATACTGATAATAACGGTAAAATTATGTCAACCATTACAGAATGAAACACTGTGTAATGGATAAATAAAAATATCGTTATAAAATATAGATTAAGTAAAAATTATTAAATGAATTGCGTATAAATAGTAATTATAAATTATAGACGTAAAATTAAACCGTCGATTTAAAAATGCTGGAATATTTAGAAAGTTAAAAAAAAATAAAACATAAGAAAAAATAAAAAAATATGCGAAATTAAATAAGTTATTAAAACGTTATTAATATTAGATGATAACATTAAGGAAAGATCTACCATCAGTCGAGCGGTGAAGTCTCTAAACACTGGTAGTTCGGTTCAGGGATGGAATTCCGGCTAACGGGATAAGTGTATGAGAGTTCTCGCGGTTTTTCCCATGTGTAACATAAGCCACTTTCCCCTAGATAGTCCTCCACGAAGATATTCCTTCCCATAGGAAAATAGTCCTCGAGTGCTCTGCCATAATTAAATGAGCCAAATAACATTATGTAAAATAAATTTAGTATTATGAATAGAAAATAAAAAGCACTTTTAAATTTGCATAAAATTAGAAAAGTTAGATTATTTGAATTTGGCAAAACACACGACGACTGTCTGCCTAAGAATGGGGATGCCTTTATGAAGGCACTTCCTGGGGGAAAACTAGCTCGTATTCACGCTATGCATGGGGAAATCTATGAAAACCAATCTTGCAACCATCTCACTCGCCTGGGATTGAGCCCGAGCCGAACGCCCGAAATTCAGTGGTCTTAGCCACACGGCCACTGGTGTGAATAAAAATGAGAATGAAACTAACAGTTATCTCTAAAACTGAATAATATAACAGAGATCATATATAAGAACAATTACGACAGGAAGATAAAGGAAATATTTTGAAATTCAGTATACATTAGAAATGTCAAAAATGGAAAAAATTAAAATAACGACTAAAATTAAAGGAGGAATTGAATCGGCAAATGTCAAAATTAACCTGTGTGAATGTCAAATTTTACAGGATGAAAAAAAAGTATCCCGCTCCTTACAAGAATGTCGAAAAACATTTACGAGATTGATATACCTAGGATCCATGTAATTCATCCTTTTTTAAACAATTTAGTTGTTCATGGAACCCACCCCCACAAAATTTAAAAAATTTTCACATAATTCCTTTTAATAATATCCGACTTATTTCCTCCCAGAATGGGCCCAAATAGGGAAAACACTCATTGTTATAAAAAATGGTTGCTGTTTATTAAAAGATATGCCACGGTGAGATAATATAACTTTAAAAAAATATTGTTAAGGTCTTGAATATTTCGCCATTTACGCCTTCGCGGCTTTCAATTGATTCAGAAGAATCGGTTTCCATTATAAATTATAGGAAACAAGCAAGCTGGAAATGGGTATTTGAGACATAAACAACAGGCTACTAAGAACAGCGATCACAGACTAACGAACAAATCCATGAGGGCAGGGGCTGGCATAAAGGGCCGGGGTCCATGAGTCACTGACTGCAATGTAAAAACAGTAGCGTCTCGCCTTTGCATAGCTTATGCTTCACGCATGCGCGGTAACAACTTCGCGAAATACGACTTCCCGTTTCACCGTTTCGTTCCCGTTCCCTGCCCTGAGTTACAGTTTGTGAAGCTTGGTGTAGCGATGTAACCCTCCAATAATCTCATTTTTGAACAAAGTGTCACATATGCCCTTTGTCAACTAAGGTCATGCAGACGAGCAATTGAACTCGGAAATAAAAATGCGAATGAAATTTTTAAAGAAGGTGAGGATATGAATGGGAATTAGCAATTACCAGATGAAACCGTCGCAATGCGAAGAAAAATACCAATGTAAAAAATCCCAACATTTCGTTCAGATAATTATTAAAAAACTTACCACCAATAAATCATAAAAATTTAACATCCAATCTCTTATCAAATTGTGACCAAATTATTTACCAAATTGTCTTTTTTACCTCTCTCATGTTGCCCTTTGTTTATCAGTATTTCACAGTTTTTCAGCCGCATCTGGACATAACGCTATTGCAAAAGAGTGTCTCATATTTTAGCTGTTTCTAATATACTAGCTGAAAGTACAAAAATTTGTAAATAGAGAAATAAGATAAATTATAATTAATCTGGTCATAATTTTTTAGAAGTTAGAATTTAACGATCTAAATTACAGTCAGGCCTATTATTAAAGCGGCCAACAACTGACGGAACGACTGAGGCCACCATAGTCTGCTTATTACCTTCTCGTAAAGTACGACACAATAACCTAAGCGGAAATTTCCTCAGACGCTTTGTATCCCAAATGTATTGCTTTCTGTTTGCAGCATGGAGGTTTGAAGCTTGTCGTAGAAGAATTCGTTTCTAGTGTCTTAGCTTCAGGTTAATGGCGACATTTTTAACAGTTTTTCATTTTTGTTACTTCCTTGACACTGCACGTTCTTGTAAAGATTTCTTCAAAATGCTTAGGTATCACTAAGTTTTCATTCAATCGTAAAACTCTAATTTTTAAAAAAAATGCGTATGAAATACTAACATGTACATGCTCATACATGCATCATTAAGTCTATATATATGATAAGATATGCGCATGCTTAATTGGAGGAGTTTATTACGTTATGCTTATTATGCATATACATGTTAGGGTTATTATATGGAGAAATGGTAATATACGTATATAAGTATGGCAAAATAAATGGAAACATGAGAAAGCGTGAAATCTTTCAATGAGTGCACATAAAGCTAATAGATAGCTAGTAATAAAAGAAGCATATATTAAAGGTATTTCTCATACTGGTAATATTATCTAATGATCTATGAAATGCAAACACCGCCACAACTTCGTAGGGGAGAAAAAGCAAATAGGATGTACAATATATGTCTTTTGCATAACTGTTATTATTGCAGGTATTTTATAGACATATTTTGGTAGTTGTGATCCGCACTTGATTTGAACACGCAACCTTCTGATCTGGAGTCAGAAATATTGCAATGTATTTTCTCCCACCCAAACACATGTCTTCTTGGTGTAACTGGAAAGCACGTTTAGCTAACAATCCGAAGCCTTGGCGTTCGAATCCGTGCGAGGGTTCTTCACGTTTCCCCGCTTTGAAAAGTTCGAAATATCTGTGAAAGTGGAATTACAAGGTGGTGGACGGTAATTCGTGACTAGCAGGAAGGCGATTGCGCTTCGGCCTACCTAGTCAATCTTTAAGCGGAGAAGAATATAAGGGATTCTCTTTCTCCTTACCGAGTGCCTTCGTGGTGCAACTGGAAAGCAGACCATCAATCAAAAGGTCTAGAGTTCGACCCTTGGCTCAGATAAACTTTCTTTGCAATGTAGGTACCCGCGCGTGAGCGCTATCCTGGAATAATATTTTCCGATTTTCAAATTCATAGAGTTCCGAATGCATAAATGATAAGCACAATACGTGAATAGATAAGAAATTTATGGCAAATGTTGAAGAAACAGTCGTCGGAGGTATTCAATGAAGAGCCCGAACGACACCAGTATGCTATTGATGCAGCCGATCCGCCAAGTCTGGAAAACACTTGGTACAAGCAAGCAGTGTAGTAAAGGTAGTGCACAATTTGTAGGAGTAAGTTAAAAAGAAATGTCAGTATG
This sequence comes from Stegodyphus mimosarum, assembly GCA_000611955.2. NCBI lineage: Eukaryota > Metazoa > Arthropoda > Arachnida > Araneae > Eresidae > Stegodyphus > Stegodyphus mimosarum. The sequence goes on from KK121829.1 coordinate 50,705, forward strand.
CAAGATCAACACAGAAAATGTTACAGAAAAGCAGCAAAAAGACAAACATACAAATACACAAAAAGCAGTGTACAGAACAATGTAAAGTTTAACATATGGAATAACAATGGAGTTCGACCTTCGGAGAGGAAAGATACTGCACATTTCTTGGATCTAAAAAAATCACAAATATACACAAACTGACTATTAATATTTTGTTTCTCATTTATCATGATGTTATAAAAGTACATTGCTGAATACAGCAACTTTTATAACATCATGGTAAATGAGATTAAATGTATTAATGATTAAAATTTTTTTACACCTGAACCACTGAATAATATCTCAAGTCTCAGTTTATGCCATCAATATCATAACAAATTTGTTTCAGATTCCATATAGTATGTCATTTGCAAACTTTCTGGATAATTTTAGAAAATTTAGATGTTTTAAGATAAAACGTTCCGAAAAAGCTTTGAATTTTTTTAAGCTGAGTCGGAGGTCTAAAGATGTACGGTGAGTTTACTACAGGGAAAAGAAAAATACGTATTCATACTGTATGGACCGAGGGAAAATTAATACTTTATTTTCTTATTATTTTTTACTCATTTTCCTTCCATTACCGCACAGCTTTTTATTTGTCGTCTTATGTGTTATTTATTTATATGTTTAATCATCATTTCCTTTTATTTGAGCTCTTTTTCCCTTATATATTCACTGCCCTGAAGAACAAAGAATAAATGAAAGATGTCTTATAATTAAGGACAGATTTGGTTCTCATGTAAAAGATAATATTTATTCAAGAAGGGATGAATTATCGTTTTTACACAGCTATTGATTTTACAGAGTGAACAGGAACAAAATATTTACGTAATTGTTCTTATCGATTAATTACTTTTGAAATGCATGTCTTTATTGAAGCGATAGATATTAATTTTTAGCTCAGTGTGCCTTAATTTACTAATGGTCCATTTTTTTTATTAAAAACAGCGAATTCGTTTTAGATGATGTATTAAATATGGAAGCTTAAAATTAATGCAACAGGAGAAATATTCATGCCAGCGTAAAAACTAAAATATCCTTTTAATTAAAATAATTAAAGTCTTTCCTAATTTAACTCAGAATTCAGATAATAGACGTGTGCTTTAAAGGTTCGAAACTCGCTTAGTAACGCATAATCAATTGAAAACGCATAATCAGTAAATATATAAAATGCTTTAATTTAAAAAATCGCTAATGAGCATTCAAATCATCGGTCATGCCAGTTTTTTCTCTTTAAATTAAGTTTTCGATAGCTTTGAATACCGTAATTTGGAGTTGATCATTGCAGTTCTGCAGCTGTGCTGTTTGGAAAAATGCAATTCCATTTGGAAATTTTCTGTGTTACACCAAAAAGATACATTCGTCAAGATGCGTTCATCAGCGACCGTGCTCAACACTATAATACACTCACGACCGTAAAACTGCTCAACACTGTAATCTATTTTTTTCAGAATAGGCACTTCAAAGCCATCTCCTTCCTACGCATCATGCCTCATAACTATGATAACGACTTTGCGAAAAACTGTAGAATCCTCTATGCTGTGGGGGCTTACGACAATCGCAAGTGAATGGAGGGTCGCTGCGACCTCGAAGTTTCTGCATTAAAGTAGCAGATTGTAGTACTTCTACAAAAAAAAAATTATCATAAACTCACCATATACTCATTATATATCCCTTATAAATTCTCTGCTTCGACCCGCAAAGTGCGGTGAATAAGTTGGCTAAGGAGAGTAATAACTACCAATATTAATTGAATAAATAATCCTAACTAAAATTAATGGTAATCCTAGCTAATATTACAAATGCGAATGTGAGTTTGTTTCTTTGTTTGTTACGCTTTCACGCATTAGTTACTTATCCGATCATCATGAAATTTTCAAGAAATATTTTTGATATATCAGAAACGGTTATAGGCTATAAAATGTGACTTATCTGTTGAAACGTAAACTATATAATAGATTTCATAGCTTAGAATGATTGTCGTTGTATAAACATTAAATGTTGAATGTTTCGTAACGATAAGTTAAAGGATGTAAACGCTTGTCTGCGCGCGCTGGTGCTTGGCTTAAACCACGCAAACATTTTAAACCTTTTCTAATATACCAAAAATATTTCTTGAAAATTTCATGATGATCGGTTAAGTACTTAAGGCGTGAAAGCGTAACATTTATGAATAAGGCGTTTATTATTTTTATTTGTTTAATTTAATACATTATTTAAAATCCTTCAGGATTTCCGGCTTTTGGCTCTTCTTTCACAAACATTTTTCAGTCATTAGGAAACGTACATAGCGATTTCATTAGATTTCGTGGCAATATATTCCGCGTAAATACAAAATATCCGTGACCCAGAGGTATTGAAGAAGGGCAGTATTTACTGAAATTTTACGCGAAGTGTAATTTTAAAATTTACGCGGAGTTGAAACTTTATTTAAGGACATCAACGTGAGTGAAGCCGCGGGTATAAGCTAGTAGAAATATAAGTTAGTGCCTTTAAAAACCTTCTTTTCTTCACAAGGTTCCTCATTCGGGAGGGCATCATTCTGTAACACTACAATTTTATGCTCCACTACGAACTCTTTTAGGTTTACTGGAAAGCGTTATAAAAGTAACAGAAATTAAATATAACTAGAGTGTATTTAGTTATGCAGAACCTTAAAAAAATTATAAAAAAAAAGAAGAAGATCCGCCGCCGCCGATCGATGACAAGTCGGCGAACTTGATTATTAAATATTCGTTCATAAAGGAAAAAACCAAAATTTGTACTTTCTTCCCATTTTATTTATTAGTTTTTTTATTAAATTTGTTTCGATTTTATTTTTTGTTTATTGGAAAAGTTCTCCACCCTATTTCATTATCTGGCGTCACAGAGCAATTCAGTCTGTACAATAGCTGTGAAGCGCTCTTTGATTATTATAACCGTATCGAATCAGTAACTATAAACATACCGAATCTGTATATTTATCTTGATCGTACACGTGTTTTTTACTTTTCCTGCTTTTCGGAATGTTTCATTTAGCGGAATTAAAAAAAAACCTTCTTTTCAGAGCCACACACTTTCTGCAATGAGTTGTGTAAAGCAAAAGACAATGTCTTACACTGCGAAATTCAAGCTGAAAGTATTCATTTGCGGAAAGTACGAATAATTTTATTGCATCACGTGAATTCGGCGTGAATGAGAAGTTGATTCATGACAGGAGGAAAAATGTACCTATATTAAAGAAAACCTCTAAATCTAAAAAGACCCTGCGTTATGGATCGACATCTTTTCCAGAACTAGAAAAAACTTTAAGTGACTGGATTCTAGACAACAGCTAGGAAAGTTATGTCTTAACCTGAACTGCGATACATTTGCGAGCGATGAAACTCGCAAAAGATGAAAAATTTGCTCCTGTAAATAATTCTTTTTCGTGCATCACAGGATTAGTGCACGAGATTCATGAATCGCTATGGACTATGTTTGCTCCACCGTACCAAAGTTTCACAGAAATTGCTTAATCAACTCGAAGATAAATTAATAAACTTCCAAAAGTATGTGATTGAAAAAAGAAAAATAACTACTTATGAAATGTCCCAAATAGGAAACATGGATGAAATCCGCATGACTTTTGATCTCCCTAAAAATTCCACTGTTGATAAAAAAGGTGAAAAAACAATTAATTTAAAAACAAGTGGTCATGAGAAAACTCGTTTCACAGTAGTTTTTACCTATTTAGCAAGTGGCAATAAATAACATCCCATGATTATTTTCAAGCGAAAAATATTATAAAAAAAGACAGCATTTCCAGCAGGTGTTCTTGCTCGCGCCCAGAAAAATGGTAGGATGGAAGACACCCTAACGATTGACTGGTTTTAAAATGTATGATGCAAAAAACCAGGTGTACTTTTACGGAACCCTTCGCTTTTGATTTGGAATATGTTTCGACAGCATCGTTTAGAAGTTATAAAAAAGCTTGCAGAAATACAAAAAGTTCGAAAATAACACTTTCTATGATCCCTGGAGGACTGGCATCCATTTTACAAGCACTGGATGTCAGCATACATAAGCCGTTCAAGGTGAATATGCACAAGTATTATGCGGAATGGATACAATCCGATTTGCCTTTTAAAACCAAAGGTGGCAATATTAGAAAACCGAAAATAACTTTAAATTGCGCGGTGAGTGAAAGATGCTTGGGACTTGATTCCAGCTAAAATGATAATTAAATCATTCAAAAATTGTTGCATTTTCAAAAACTTGGGTGGCACAGAAGATGATGCAATCTATCCAAGTGGCGATTATGACATTAGCTGTGATGAATTGAGTGATGAAATTTATGACGACTCGCTAATGACAGAAAAAGAATTTCAGGATTTATTCGCAGATTCTGACTTTGAATCAGAATTTGAAGGGTTCGAATGAAATTCTTTGGATATTTTGTACATATTTTAAAATTTTATCATGTGCTAAAATGGAAATAAACAAAACTTCCCTAAAATGTGAGTGTAATTTTATCAAGTATATCGTCATGTTGTTTTATAGGCGGCGGCGCCGCTGGTGTGACACTTTTGTTTTTCCGAAACTTTTTCTCAAATGTCGGGGAATCGACTTATACGCGTATACGGTAATTAATGTTTAAAATGAAAAGAGTATTTTTTAAACGTTTTCAATCTGATAGCCGTTTTATCTGGACTATAAGTCTGTATGATTCGTTTCTATGACAGAAGGGACTTTCCATAAAATTTCCAGGTGTATTGATTCCTATTTTTCTTCCACTGCTTTCCAAAGTCCATCAATCGTGGCGCGTTTGCACTAGGAAAGAGCTTTTTTCAAGATAACAAGAGCAAAATAGGTCGTAGGTAACACATGGGGATACTTCACCGAAATACGTTGAAAATATATATATGGGGTACTTATATCAGTCTTCATGTTTTCAATAAATGTTTCAAGTATCTCTGAAGTTTCAAGTAAAACTTGTTGTTTTGTCTTGATGAAGATACACTCTGTGAAAGTCTTTGGGATAATAAAACTGGGAAAAGGAATTTTTTCTATACAAATGAGACATAATTTTTTTATAATACATTGAGTTGGTTCTACAAATCATTTGGCGTTGAGCCACATGTCTGTGCAAAATCTAATGACCGTAGTGAATGTTAGATTTTAAAGATGTAAAATAGCAGATGATATTTCTCATTTCAAACAATAAGCTATTGCTAGACGTTCTTGTTCCAAATCCTTTACTTTTTTTCAGTTCAGTATGGAAATCGTTCTAAAAATGTGTAAACACCCTCTGTACTGCAGTATTGTGGTACAAAGTCTTACAAACACATCCCTTCTTTTTTAAGTACATAGCCCTTGTATCTTAGTAATTTACCTCATCAGAATACATGAGTTGTATTCTGATGAGTTAAATTATAGTATTTAAACTCTTATATATTTAAAATAGTATTTAATATCTCTTACAATGTTAATAATAATGTTTAAGTATAATATTTAGTATAATTAGCTAAGACGACGATTAAAGTGATCCTAATCAATCACTGATGGATTAAGGATAGCAGTTTCTTCCGAATCATTTTCATGCACTGCATCGAGGAAGTTTTTCCCCCTTAAAACTAGATCTTGCAGTAAAATAGCTGCTTACGTGCAGGCAAGATTAGCTACTCAATCATCTCGTGAAATTATGCTTGTTTCCAGTGTATTACGAAATATACGTGTACATACGTAAATTATTACATCATTTAAGTATATTCAAGTTTATACTAGTTTCTTAATGTAATTCAGTTTGACGTGCTCAGTGCTCTTGCTAACGACAGGCGTAATCTCGCACCCTTGCCACGATGAATTTCGTTTGCTTGTTCTGATGTTACTGTCAGACGAGTGAGATAAGTCACAACAACAACAATTCTATTTGATAACATTATATATCAGATTAAAATTTCCACCAAAGGAAATGGAACATGAGCAAATGGAATTTTTTGGGTCGGAATTGAAAATGTGATAACTAAGGGCTCAAACGAGTTTGCTCAATATACATTACCTTGATATCTCAATGCAAATAAATGTTTAGTTTTTACTGGAACCATTTATTGCTCACGAATGAAAACTTCTGCCCGTTCAAGATTTTAGTTCTAGGAGAAAAGAAATCATTGTCTCTTGTCTGTATTAAAAGCTTTATGAGATACTTTTCACACACTCTTGTTCCTTGATTTCGACTTTACGAGTAAGCCAGCATGAGGGGAAGCAAATGTGCATGATGTTGACCACATTCATTTGCGAAGAATCAGTCCTATTTTAAACGCTAGTTAAGTATGAATCGTAAATGAAGAATCCAAGAATTAGTTTTCGCTGTTATTTATATCTTAAACTTTTTGTTCTGTGGTATACTTTGTGCATGATTTTTTATATTTTACAGAACATTTTTTGTTGTACAATTAATCATTTTCGTACTTAAATATTTAATAAATGGCCACTATGATTTCAATATTTCTAGTGTAATCCTATATTAAATCATGCTTTAAATGCCTTGCCATATTTCCATAAATAAATTCTAAAATGTAATTTTTATCCTTATTAAAAAAATAAAAAAGAGTGAGCAGTAAGCCTTCCCAGTGATCACCCTTTAAAATATTGACTTCATCCTTGGTTCTCACTGTCCGGTTTTAGCTCTCGGCTGACAGAAAAGTTAATGCTAAGATATGAGTTTAAATATGAATATTTTTTAAATGTACGCATTTCTTCAAGGATTACGAATCAGATCTGTATTTCTCTATAGGAATTAGAGCGCTTCTTTGTTGTTGCAAGTTATTATTAATAAGAAATGTTAATTAGGATAACTTAGCGTTTTCAAAAATGTTTTCGAGCTCCCTTATTGTGCAAAACCATTCAATAAAAATTTTATTGGGTATAGTGTTGCTAATTGTTTTGAGATAAGAATAAGATTTTAAAATAGTATAAATTGTTTCTGTTAGAAGATGTCATTTTGTTCTTGTCAGGAGGATGGTTTCTAGAATTGTCCATTTTGTGGCTAGCATTATTTTTATGTGCAAAACTGATAGATTTGATGAAGTTTGGTTTTGGAATATTTTGGGCAGCCATCAATTCTTAAATGTAAGGCAGAGAATCTGCAATGGATGAGTACTAAGATAATCTCAAATATTTCTGATCTTTTTTAATGGTCTGGATTATATGTTTTTAAAATAAACCGTTCTAATGGGGGTTTTCATTCAATCGTTCATTACATATTTTTCATTACCTTCTCATGTTACCATGTTCACGCGTAAGACTTAAAAAGGGTTAACTACCCTTTATTTCTCAGAATAAATACAATCAGTTTCTAACTCGGAACGTACAACAAAGCCTCCACTTGGACTTGAACTTAAATGAATAAGAAATTAAACTTAACTAAGCTTAACTAAAGCTAGCTGAAGATATAGCCGAAGCTATCAAGAATCTAAGTAGTTGGCCCAAAAGGCAAACGCGCGCTTGTCAGAAACTCGGACTTGCTCTCTCGAAGTCGGTGAAAGTCTTAAAGTGTACTCTTACTCATTTGCATTCACTGCATTTCTGAAATTACATTCTGGCAGGAAATTGTAAGCTGAAATTAGAATAGATAGGATAGTTGCATAACTTAAAATAACTGTTAATAAAATTAGGATAAACCTTACATACGTAATAATAATTAAACATAATGCACAAACAAAAAAAAATTAAATATTTTTTAAACAGAGAAATCAGTTTGTCTACAATTTGAAACTTAAATTTAAAATATTCTTTAATATATTCCTTGAAGAATCGATGTGTTGAAATTTTTGTCATCAGTATCATTTCTCAGTTATTAATGAATACCACGAGAGCAAAAAATTTTCTTTCTGCTTAGACGATGATTTAATGTTTCATGTTGGAGTAGAAGAATTTTAGGAAATTTACTCTTCGCTAAATATAGAGAACCATATTTTCAGTTCAAATAAATAAAAACTATCGTTTCAAAAACTATTCCAAGGAAATATTTCTGATTTTGGGGAAAATTATGCTTTGATGCTATCTTAAACTAAATTGTCACTTGTGTCCATGTCATCGACGTACATGCAACACAATTATTCGTCATGTTCCATTTTTGTTTGTACTGAGAAAGCTGTGAAGATGTCTTCATCGCTAGGAGGAGAGCTAGTTCCTTAAAAACTCATACAGTAGTTCTTTATTTTGCATGGTAATAGGAAAGGCCAGGAATCAAATCAGAATAAGCATAATTTCTGCCTTTATTTAAATACTGAATGTAACCATTCAAAATCGTAATCCTCCTCTACTTCACTCAGAGTCCTTTCTGTGAGGCATCATGTTAGCAGTGTCGTAGAATGGCCTTTTCTAATGGCAAATAATAGGAAATTATTCCTTTGAAACATATTATTTTAAGACATACTAATACTTTTTCAGTTTCAGTTTCAGTATACAGAAAGTAAGTTAACGACAATGAAAAATAAGTGCTTACCCTAATTAAAATTAATACTTTTCCGTGCAAAATGCAGTAAATGGTCTGTTTGAAATAATATTTGTCACATGCCGAACAGCTTAAGTTAAATATTTCTTTTTGTTTAAATTTATTCTGCTTTACTTCATGAAGTGCGTTATTTGAATTAAAAAAGACACTAAAATGATATCTGCGTGGGTTCCATCCAAATTTATCTGCTGTAAATGTTTATTTCTAAATTTTATTGCATTTCAGTGTGGCACACGTAAATTCAAATATCTAATTATATTGACTGCTTAAGTTTGTACTAAACAACCTTATATTTTATCACTTATGACTATCAATCTGAACACCGTACAACACAAATTTTGAATTTTCTTAAGAAATAAATGCCAAAAAACACCTGAGCACATAAAAATACACTTAAAATGTTTCCTAATTCTAGTTTTAATACAATGCAGTAAATTTAAGACTGCTTATCTTTCCAACATTTGGAAAGTAACATTTTCAATGCATTTCCTTGAGAACAACTGCAGATGCTACATTCTTAATACAAGTAAACGGAGATTGAATTTATTTCTTCTTGATGCTTTCTTTGACACAGACAGATTGAGTGCCGCTTAAACAAAATATTTGCTCTCCTTAAATATAAACGATGAAGAACGGAAATCTTCGCAGGCTATAAAATGAATGCAACTAATAGAGCATGCAAAAAATCTTTCAAAATTTATTGCTCTGATTAAAAGTTTGAATAACGACACTGAAATCTGTTTTTAGACGTTGCGTTTCTTTCAGAATTGAAAATTTTACATCAAGTTGCCTGAGTTTAATAGCTTAATACGCTGTTTTCCTGCGAATGAAGGGAAGAATTGTGTTCTAAAGTGTAATAAATTACTTATTATTGTTTGTCAAAACAATTTTGATTTACGCTTCATTTAACTAAGAATTTTCGTTTGGGTATTTTTATGAGTTTAATCAACAGAGACGCTAAATGCCGTTAAGAAGAATAAGCTGTGAAGTCACAGATTATGCTTTTTAAATGTAACTTATTAATAACTACAGTATATTATAGTAATTTGTTAAGAGCTAACCTTTCTTTAATTCAGTTTACTTTAAAATTCATTTTTAACATTTTAGTACACTTTATAATAATTAAGTACTTCATTTAAAATTGTTATTAAATTGTTTTACAAAACGTACTCGAAAATTATACCTTTATACAGTTGCTATGTACATTTTAGGCCAATGAATACTGTAAATAATATTTTATTTTTGTAATTTAAATGCAATCTGGGGTTTCTTCCTGTTGCATACAGTAAGATTAATGATGCAGAAACAGTATCTGATAATCAATAATATCTATTATAGAGAAGTATTTCGAATCTTTCCAGTTTTAATAACCTATGTATACTGAGCATTTGAATTGCCTGTCTATAACTTTTAATTTCAAAACTTTCTCTTAGGTTTCACAATCTGTCTCACACTTCTTTGTTTGGTAGCTAAAGTAAAGAACATAAGTTGTATAGCATTCGGAACAGAGGATCATCTTTGGAAAATGAATGTTTAGTAAACCCTGAAGGTAACACGGAAGTCTATTTCTTCTTCCATGAGTAAAGCTATGCAACAGGTCAGCCGTTTCGGTTAATTACTATATAAATTAAATTGGTTTCTCATTCGACGCTGTATGACCAAGGGTAATCTTAAAAAAATTCATCTCTTATTTGGCTGTAGTATGTTTTATAGTGAATGTAGTCCTTTGCTCAAAAGAGTGGTCTATTTAATTATGCTTATTAAAAAGTCAGAGCTTGAAATTATACTTCGAATCTTAGCTCGTAACCCTTTTGCGATTTCTCAATTTTTACGATTTTCCAAAATGTAATCGCAAATTTAGAGGGGTCTATCTGAGAAGATTTAGAGGGTTCTGAAACTCTGAACTAATGACGAATTCTCAATCCGCGATACACAATATTTACCATTTGATGCTTGAGAATGTAGTGCTAAAGAAGCAACGTTTCGAACTTCATGATCTAATATCACAATTTCATGAGAGAAGAAGCTCGTCTAGACAAATGGTAACTCTTTCCAGGAGGGAGCTTAAAAAAACTGTCTTGTACTCACACTGCCAAAGAAAAAAGAACTCTCAAAATTACACGCAACCAATCCGTTCAGTTAGTTAGGAATTAATCGTCTCAGTGCTCAGTTTGTGGACTTATATCGCTTCAATTTTTTTTTCATATTTTTCACAAATCTATATATTTTGGAGAATTGAAATATGCAATTTTTATTTCTAGAAAAGATTTTTATATAGATTTTCATCATGAGAAACTAAGCTGTCAGAAAAGAACAATTTCAGATGCTATCACACAAAAAAATTTTTTCAATAAATTTCAATTAAATTACAGTTAATTTATATTTATTACATAATATAAAAAGTAAAATGTATAAAAGTTACGAAAACACAATGCACTGAGAAAAAAATACCTTAGAAATGTAGTTTAATATGATAGAGTTTCAAACAGGTTCAAGTTAAAGTCCAACTTCACAGTGCACCAGACTCGTGTTTCTTTGCGAATTTCTTTTCCATTTGCATCTTTTCTTGCATGTTCCTTTTTGTTTTCATTTGCATTTTGTTTCATCAATCGCTGAACGTTTTCTAGCAGCCATTTCTGATTAGAAAAATGTGGCAAACTTTGTGAAGTTAGAGCGGTAAATACCAAGTAACCTTCAAATGCCGCAATTCAGTTGATGACTACCGACATCTGTCGGTCAAAACTTAAATTAAACGTATACTAATACTGTATATAATTTATTTCACTGGTTAAACGGTCAAAAGGCGAGATAAGCTCCACATGCCTGCGAAAAATGGCGGTATGAGTTCCCCGTGGAAATCGCGGGATCAGCAACCAGAGGGTTAATACTAAAGTTGTGCCCTCCCGTCATTATGCATTTTCACAGCGAATTTTCAATGCTTTAATCTTTAGTATATTATTATTTTTAAATAAAATTCGCAAAACTGATTCTTGCGTTTGCCAAAAATTTTAATAGAAACATCTCATACTATAGCAATGATCTTAAATAAAAATTGGGGAAACTATTATATATATATATATATATCAGCCCATCTGTACAGGGTAAGAAGATAGCAACCAGCCAAGAACAATCAGTTGCCAATAAGGATTCAACCACTATCACATACCAGGCATGAAATATCAACTTGTTGTTGCTATAACCGAAGTCGTAGTGACAGTATAAACGGCTGCTGCTACGTACTGCTAGACAGGCTGAAATGCAGATATTTTTCGTGACGTCTTAAAAAAGAACATCGCAAATACGCTCTTGTTTACGAGATGGAGATCGAAGTAGCGCTTCGTTGAAAAACGCATTGTTGCCATTGTTTGCTTGACAGACACTTGCACTTTTCTAAGTGCAAGTCTGAATGCTTTTATCTGTGATTGTCAACATTAAGGTATATGATCGAAAATTGCATAGATTTCGTGAAATATAGTACTCAGAGTATATAATCAATCAAGTGAAGTGTTAGAATGGATAAAAGGAAAGACTTTTACACAAATAAGGTCTAAAAATAGTGACCACAGAAGTAGAAATCATCGTCGGCAAAAATGGGTACATGAACTCATGCGTTTCAACAGTTACTAGGGGTTAACTTTCTCTTATTCCTTAATTTAATTGAGAATAATTACTTTTGTGCCTTAAATTTTCTTGACCGCACAGTTGTTTATTTAGGATATCAAACGAAGATCGTTAGAAGTAGTAATAAGTTTAAATTTTTCTATTTTTAAATGAAAGAATTCAAGAAAATATAATAAATACACTGGTGTGCAAAGATTAAGGACGAAGTCGAAAAATTAGCATATCAGCTGAACGAAGAGGCAGAGCGGACAGAAAGACCAATCAGGAGATTAAGTAAGGTGATGTACGGTAGCACATGCGCAGATATGCAGGTAGACGTAATGGGGGAGTTTATGAGTAGTATAAAGCATGTTGTCGGTGTAAGATCAGTACTTCTGGCAAACAGATTGCACGTCGTATAGCAGTTGAAATCACACCAAGTTGCTGCCTCAGCGAGAAATGGCGAATAATCAATCTGTTAGACGACATCTGGATGCTTTTACCCGAGGTCGAATCATTGGGAAGTTGGAGGAAGGCCGCAGTGTGACAAGTGTGGCTGCAGAGTTCGGAATTGCTCACAGCATCGTTTCACGACTTTGGAGACAATTTCAAACTACAGGAACAGCTATCCGGGGGTTTAGTAGTGGTCGTCCACGAGGAACCACACCCGCAGATGTGACCGGTATATTGCCTTAGAGGCCAGAAGAAACAGGCGGCAGACAGCGGGAGAAATCGCTAGACACACGACACAGGCGACTGGACGACCGATATCGCGTTTTACCGTGGCCAGAAGCCTGCACGGTGGTGGTCTGTTTGCACGACGCCCTGTACGGTGTGTACCTCTAACGCCTGCCCATCGGAGAAGGCGTTGTCTGTGGTGCCGGAAACACCGGAATTGGAAAGGCAATGAATGGGGACGAGTACTCTTTACAGATGAGAGCAGATTTAGTCTGAGTTGCGATTCTAGACACATACACATCTGGACAGAGCGGGGAACACGCAATAACCCCTTCAACATCATCAAAAGGGACTGTTTTGGAGGTCGCGGAGTTCTCGTTCGAGCAGACATAATGCTTGGTATCCGGATCGACCTTCATATCTCCCGAGGAGGTTCGTCACCTGGGACTGCTACTGTAACGAGGTTCTTCTTCCTTACATGCGTCTTTTCACAAGGGCTATGGGTCCTCAGTTCCTCATCATGGACGACAACGCTCCACCTCATCGCACAGTTACTGTCGAAGAGCTGTTGAAGAGTGAAGATATTGAACACATGGATTGGTCGGCAAGGTCTCTCGATCTAAATCCCGTCAAGCATGTACGGAACTTACTAGGGAGACGCGTGGCAGCACGTAACTTATCGCCAGTAAGGATTCCGAAACTGCGACTGGTGCTACAAGAGGAACGAGCAGCAGTGTCTCAACAGCTCATTAACAACCCCATATCCAGCATGCACAAATGATGTGAAACCTGCCTAGCAGTCAGGGGAAATCATATCCCCTGTTAAAGACTGGATGTTTCTTGCCGGACACCCATCACAGGGATGTTTCGGCCTTCAGTCGCTTTGCGCTCCATGCTACTTTTTCAATAGAGCTTCTTTCTATCCCTCTGATTTCTCTTTTAGTAAGTGTTGCTTACATTACTCATGTCCTTACTTATTGGGGATCTTACGGTATTAAATGTGTTGATTTGGAAAGCTTTTGTACAAAGTTATATTGAAAAAAAACCGTCTCGTCCTTATGTTTTGCACACCAGTGTAGTATGATATTATAAACAGAGCTTTTTGTAGACTTCTGTGTAATACACTTGTTATTTTTGTTGATTATATGGAGTTTAAAATGACTTGAAACTTCTGGAATTGAATTTTTAAAGACATGTTTTCGTTTTGTAACAAAAATATTAGAGTAATAATAAAAATACGCACTATAATAATATTAATTCCTGTTGAAGTGTTGCTAATTAAAAACAATTTGCTATTATGTACAGCAATCAGAATTTCAGAGATTAACTTTCTGAGAGTTTTGTTCCATGCTACATGATCCTTTACAAATTACCCACTTATATATAGTAATCTACATGTTTCATTATCATAACTTGATCTAATAAGCTAAATAATATTTAAATATGGATTAAATATTCTGAGAGAAAGGGATTACATCCCGACTGTTATATCTTGACTGTTTACCACGGTTTGGAGCCTTACAAAAAGCTTCATCATTCATATAGTCATAATTTATTTTTCTGCTAAAATTTTCCGGAAGTTTATTTATCTCTCTGACATGAAACAGTCATTTTTCAAATGAAGTGCCACAGCGTACACTGTGGCGCGAAAACCTTGCAATTATAACCACAGAGCTTAGAAATAATGGAAAAAGTAAGTAGCAAAATAAAAAAGCTGTAAATTACCATGATATACTTTATGCACAATTGTTATTTCGGAATAATTACTGCTTAGTTTTCTTGAAAAGTTGTAATTAAAAATATAATTTGGTAATTAACAGACAATACCAATTCTATAAATTTATTCCTATTCTTTTTTTATGAATATGTTTATCAGTTTTTTTAACATATGCCTTAGAAAATCAAGATATGATGCATATATTTTCTTCTAATAATTTTACATAACCACAACAGTCTTCATTTCTTTTGATGTTAATATTTAAAGAAAATGTATATACGTTCTTAGCAGTAATTAATCTTAGTAATGAAAAATATAATTTTATCTCTTATGTTTCATGACTGAATAGTATATTGTTAAGTTTCTTTCTTACGTATATACGGGTTCGTGGATTAGGAGTGGATAACGACGACAGCAGTTGATGAAGTATCGAAACACAATTTGTTACCCAGTATTCCAGGACAGCTCCAAAACCACGTTTATAATCGTCGAAGAACTACTATAAACACTGAAACAATCAGCAGCACAGCGTTCAGGCTATCAGGCTATAACGGCGCACAGATATAAAGCAAAGCACAGAGTATAGTTCCCTACTCTGCTCGATCATTCTCGGTACTCTACGTACTCTCTAAACTCTCCACGCTACTCGCAATGTCCTCGACGATACACTAGAGTACAGCTTCCGACTCAGTTCGATCGTTCTCAGAGCTCAACACACTCTAAAATGAAACTCGACGATGCACTAACTCGCGATACACTAAGAAACTCTTTCGATGCACTCGAGACTAACTCGGCACTCGCTCACTCGCTATTAACTGACTCGACTGACTCGACTAGATACTCACTCTCTGCGTACCAGCAAGTTTTATATAGCTTTTGGCTGCATTCGAGAACATACTGAACCAAACCGGTAAGAATGCGTTCCAGAAGGTTCTCCATCGGTCTATGGCATATCGACAATTTTGTGGTGAAATTGGCGATTTTCGCCAAATATGGCAACCCTGCATTCACTTGACATTTTTTGGCAACCCTAAACCTGCTTTGCGGGGAAGCTATCTTACCGCAGCTGGACATTTTGTAACAATATCTTCGATTCAATTTTATTAAGAGAAACGTAAATGTATCTGAAGCAAGTAAATGTATCTGAATCAATAAAACTATAAGGTTAAACGTGACCTGATAATGCCATTTTAATCCTAAAACCCAAATATATATGAAGCGAGTTATTGCTATATGTGAGATAAATGACAAAGTATGAAGGAGGTTATGATAATCTTTTTATTTGAACAGAACTTGAAACATATCAAGAGCCTGCTCTTGTGCTACAATAACAATAATTCGTTGTGGCACAAATAAACAAAACAGTTAAACTCAAATTAAACTTCCAACAGTAGTCAAAGACTACACAATTAAGCAAAACAAAACTCTGGCTCAGCAACCTTACCAGCACATCAGAATCAGAGTATCGGCAGTGAGAGACCGCAAAATCGAATAATTTTAATTGCTGCAACTAGCAGAAACTAACCAAGTAGAGCGAAAAGGCTAGAAACTTTCTCTGTCCCAAATCCAAAAACCTCAGCTTAAATTCTCTTGAGTAATTTGGATTATGGTAAGGAATATTGAAAGAAGATAGAGTAAAGACTGAAATCATAATAACTGGCTACGTAGCATATGATACACTACAAAACAAAAGGTCCTTTTTACGAGTTTAAGATCATTTAAATGCGTAAAATAAGAAAACTCTCATGTAGACACCACACGGCTTCCTTGTATGGCCTATTAAATATTCTTTTTAGAAGAACATTAAACTGATATTAAATGTTATTAAATATTTAATGTTAGACTACCTACATTTATGAACTGTTATTATATATGCAGTCAGATTTCGTAATCTATCGAAAATTGTTATTATTATATTTAATTTGATATTCATATTTTTAAATTTATTCATATTTTTAATTTGAACGTTTCGCCATTTAAAACCCTTTTGTGGTTGCTAGTATATGTCTATGACCAATGATTGCGAAAATAAAGGCCAGGTAAGAACTTTTAAGCCGTATGAGGGGGTGCATATATACGTACTTAAATTGAAAAAAATATGTAATATGTATGACACGAATTTAAATTTATTATCCAAGTGTAATAGATAAAAATTTAAGAAGTAGTATATTATTTTATATTTATTTGAAGTTTGTTCACTTGTCTTGACATGTCTAAGACTAGTACATATCTAATATGTTTCTTTTTTTCTGAGAACAAGTGTTGTTCTGTAGCGCAGAGCTTTTAATTTTCAGAGGTACTTAAAGTATTTGCATTATAAGGTATTTCTCCCGTGTTCTTAGCATGTCTTCGTGGAATAATGGTCAGCACACTAGCCGCGTATTCGAGAGGCCCAGGGTTCGAGTCCTGGTGAGAACATTGCTCATTTTTTCACGTCTTCCGGCTTCGGAATAACCTAATGTTTCTACAGTAGCGCCTGAACTAAAAATGATGGTGGACGACGATTCTCCACCACCAGGATTTGGCAATTGGATCCCCTAATCCTCAGTCGCCCTTTAAAAGGGGAAATATATAAAGTATTTCTCCTGTCTTCTTAGCATGCCTTCGTGGTGTAAAGGTCAGCACACTCGCCTCGTTTTCGAGAGGTTCGAGTCTCGGCGAGGACTTTGCTCATTTTTCACGTCCTCTGGCTACAAGATATTCTAATGTCTCTACAACGGTATTAATTCAGAGCTTATTCAGTTAATTTTACGCTTACAGAAACAGAATAAATCTGTCAAGAGAAAGTGCATTGTCATAAGATGGCTTTACCTTCTGTTGACAACGTGAGAGTCTTAAGATAATAATACAGCATTTTCCATTTTTAGTATTTTCATTGCTTTTTTATTTTTCATTTTATTTAATAATTCTTTTGACCCCACTTTTAATTTTATTTTTCAAAAATTCTGTTGACTGCAATTATAATTTGCAGTACCATTAATTTCCTCAAAATATTTGTTCATTATTTTCTTACTCTTTTTCTTTTGCGTGCTACAATCTGTTTATTCTGTCCACACATACATTACTCACGCAAAACAAATAGACCGAGTGGCGGTCAAAATGGATATTCTCGTTGAATGGAATATACCCGTCGAAATATGATAACTTATTTTTTTTTGCGATTGTAATACTTTACTTCTTTCCTTCTTTGTAAATTACCTAATTGTATAACTAATTGCTCCTACGTCATATTCTACTCCAAAAGAGTTCGCTGAACATAGTGTACTTAATCGTACCAAAGCAATGGCTTCCTGTGAGACACGCAATTTGCAACTCAGGTGTATTTCTATGTTACTCTTGTATTATCAATAGGGTACTGCTGAATCACTAGCAATTTTAAAGTTTATGCATATGCTAACTAAATTTTATTATATTTAAATTACGATAAAGCTCCTGCTTAAGCAGACGTCAGTCTTATAGAAAAACTACAATACAAACAGTGAATCCATCTTCTTCTGTAAACGATAAAATATTCTATAAGGCGATTTTTGAAACTATATTAGTTACATATTCCGAATCCTCGCAGTAACCCTTCTGGTAGACCTAACAAATTATTATACACTGGTGTATTTGGGTTTGGTATTTGCTCACTGAGCTTTGGCAGTATCAGCGACATTACGGTTTGGCTTTACTCTAACTCATTCCTAAATCTGTTCGAAATACAAAGGAGTGGAAGCAGTTCCAAAGTCAGCTCTACTGACTTTGGAACTGCTTCCACTAGCTATTATATAGACCGACTGGGTTTGGTGACATTAAATTCGTAACCAGGATTTTGCTAAGCAACAGAAGAATTCTCAAAGAGTAATTCATTTTATTAATGAAAATTGTAACTAATTCAAGAAACTACATCTTATAAGCAGCAACGTTATATCATAGGCCGTGTAAATAACTTATCGAACGTGAACTATGTAAAATGAAAGTATGATAGATTAACTACTTTTATAGAAGTTAATAAATCTATCAAGAAGTATATATTGCAACGTGCTGTTTGAAGAAGCACAAAAGTTGAGGATTCAAATATTTCTCAGCATTTCACCATTTTAATCAAAATGAAATTGACGTCCATTTGTCCCTTACTTCGCTTAAAGCATGCAGAATAAAGTACTTATATATTTTGAGTCCAAAATCTAGTTTTCTCCACTTTGCGTGCTAGAACTCATTAGCCGAAGAGTTATGGGGGAAATCATTTTAACTTTAATGCAATCCAGTGGCACCTGAAAATTTCCTTCCCTCATTGCATGCCTTTTAAGGGAAAAAGTGGTGCAAGTGCTTTCTCATTGCTGCCTAATACTTTAATAGGCCATTATTAAAATATTAAAAAAAAGTAAAGGACGAAAAAAAAAGCATTTTCTTTTTGTATTTTCAAATAGGGGAAAGACGAATAATAAATGAAACAGTTCAAAGGGGAAAGGAGGAAGCTTTCACTTCCCCTCCCTGTTTACTAACAACGAAATTAATTTGGATTTTTTTCAGGTGGGTTATAAAGTTCAGGAGAATCACAAATCTAGAATTTCTGCTTGTATTACGTCTATATCCAGAATTTAAAATTACAAAAGTTCTATTAAGAACTGAGCCTCAATTATTGTTTAGATAAAATTATTACATCGCCTTTAAGAAACACTTTATATGGATATAAAATAACAAAAATTTCGAAATCTACCACTTCATGCACTATGAAAATGATACTCATAAAACTATGGAAAACCATCGGAAAATCTTCGGGAAAGCTGGAAGAGATTTCTAAAATCATAGTAGGTATATGGATGAAAGCAAACGAAATATCGTCATAAAACTTTCTCAAATGTCATAAAAAATTTGTGATATACCCTAGTCAAAAAAACAGGGCATTATCTGTAATTTGTGGTTGTTTGCATTATATGATTATAGATTCTTAAATATTGTTCAAAGAATGTTCATGTTCAAGAATGTAAATAAATATACAGAATATGTAAATATATGTACAAAAATGTATATATATGTAAACACACGTACGAGTATATATGTATATATATATATAAAATTTGAAAATTTAATTTTACATATTAAAGTTTTAAATTGTTTTCTGTTCCTTCGAGATGGTATATGGAAAGTTACCCAATTATAAATTATTGGTTAAATAGATGACACTTGCAGACATTCAAAGCATTTCTGGTTAAAGGAGTTCTGGAGAAGCAATATTTGACTCACAACATCGGTTTGAGCGCAATATATAAACCACAATTTTGTAAGCTTAGCACATCGAAAAACAACGCATGATGCAGAGAAGCGAGCAGCAGCAGTTAAGTTGCAACAACGAAACAGGAAAGCAAAATGTGAGTTACAATTTTAGAACAGAAAGAGGTAATACGCAAATACCCAAATTAATATGACGAAAAAGAGGTTCAGTTGCTAATTAAAATTAGAAGTTCACTTTCATATTTTTGTCTTATACATACACACACATACATTAGAAAGAATTTTTTTATTGTTTGTTTAACAATTTTTACTTTTGTATACATTTTCCACATTATGTTTCATTTCTAATTCAATTGAAATTTAGATTATTAAGCTGAGTGGAAAAAAAATATGCACACAATTTTATTTTGATCGGATGTAAATTTTTCTATAATTAAATTATTTTTTTCAATTATCAATCCAATTATTAGTTCAATTATTTTTTTAATAACTTCATTGTTTCAGTTTACAAAGTTCTTTAAAATCCATACAACGCCGGGTTGGAATTATGAGCTAGCACCCTAATTTTACTGAATGTTTTAGACAGGTCACAGTTTTCGATAACCTTACATTAGATTCACTATATTGGAACGAATCACTTTTTCTGGTTTTTGACTATTCCATTAAAAGCTCACAGAAACGTGCTTATTCCCGTTGTTTTTACTTTGTTTATTCCACCTTACCTTTTGGTTCTTCCATTTTTTTCTCTAAATTAAATTAGATTGTACTTAGGATTTTTTTCTACATTTAATCATACCTTTCTTATTCATTGATTTGTGCTTTAATTTTTAGAAGGTTTAGAATTAATAACAATAACAATAACAATAATAATAATAATAATAATTACTACTAATAATAATGAATAAATACAAAGAAAAATCAGTTCAAATCCTAATATAATTATCCGCTGGGAGCTGCAACAACTGGTGGCAATACTATAATATACAAAATGAAACATTTAAATCCATCCCATATTCAGCCTGGAATAAACCATTAGAAATAATATTAAGAAGGACAGTGATTAATTGCATGAAAACGGGCAAAAACAATGTAAGAGAAAAATGGGTTTCAGTAATACATGCGCTATGCTTTGATGTAAGGTTCTTGGTTGCATTATGCAAAGCAATAAATATTAATGATATGCACAAATGTTAAGTATATTCGCTTATTTTTACTTTCTTGTACGAAGAAAAGGATGTATTGAAATCGAGAAAAATTTTAGGTACCATATTTCAACGAAAATATCAATTTCGACCGCTCTAGAATCCATCTAACAGTCTTTGTTTTGCATGACATCTGTACGTAAGAAAAGAACAAAGGTACCTTTTTCCAAAACGGATTATAGAATGGATTTAATATAGGTTCAGACGGGATTTTTTTCATAGCGTCTGTACGTATGCATGTACGCACGTATGTATTTATTTCGCACAACTCAAAAACGATTATCCCCAGAAGGTGGACATTGAGTATGTTGGACTGCTATAACATGTAGTTATACAGTCCCTTTTTTGGTGCAATCGGCAGCACCAAATATATATACATATATACCCACTCTCTTACCAGGCTCGGTGAGATCTGTGTTTTTAGTCTTTTTATGACGTTGATAAATAGCGCATTTTTTTTTTGCTTTAAAAGTGATGAAATTATGTTTTCCGATAGCAACATCTGTCGGCAGAAATAGTAACTAAAATGCAGGATTAAGTTAGTAGAATTTTAAAGGCATTAGGCAAGACTGGATTGGAATTAAAGCCATTCACTAAACAGGATATTTTTTGTGAATGTGAAAGGCTTCAAGAAAATCCAATTCCCTAATAGATCCAGCTTTCTGGATATTTTTAGCAGAACCCAAATCAAACTTGGGATTGAATTTCCAACTACGATTAGCTATTGAAGATTTCTTAATTTCTCCTTTTCGGAAGTAAGATTCATGTTCATTTATGTCAAACATTAATGCTCTTTTCGTTTGGCCAATAAAACTTAAGCCACACTAACATGATATGCTATAAATTCCCTAAGAATTAAAGTCAGAAATAGAATCTTTAAGAACCGAGCCTCGGATTTTATTTTTAGGCGAGAAAACGCCATGAAAATTAAACTTGTTTAAAATCCGTGCAATTTTGTAACTAATGGAAGCTTAACAAGGTTATTAATGTTATTTCTAGCCTCAGAATGTGTTCTTAGATGGCACGACGAGAACTTTCGAACAGCTAACAGCTTTGTCAATGACTACGGGAGAAAATAATTGAGTTCATTAGCAAGAAGAGATTCAGAGGAACAAACTTTGATAGCTCGAAATACATAATAGTAAAAAGAAGCCATTTTTTGCTTAGCTGGGTGACATGACTTAGCATGGGGAGGTAAACAAACAGAAAAGGGTTTACGGTAAACAGTTGTACTGAAATTAGATCCATTGTGGAATACAAGAATATCAAGGAAGGGAAGTGTATTATCAGATTCAGTCTCAAAAGTGAACTAGATGGCTGGATCAATCGAATTTATAGCAGATAAAATCTGGGGTAAGTCTTCCTTATCACCATCAAAAACAGCGAAAGTGTCGTCTACGTAGCGAATCCACAGACGAAAAGATAGTTTTTAAAATAATTTGACCTCAAAATAGTGCATGAAAATGTCTGCAAGTACAGGACTGAGGGGATTTGCCGTAGCTACTCCTTCAATTCGGCGAAAATATTCATTTTGGAAAACAAAGGGAGTTTGACTCACAGAGACTTTAGTGAGGGAAATTAACTCTTCAATTTCAATATGTTAGCAATGGAATTTTCGAAGTCTAGTTTCAAGTCATTTTAGTGCACCTTCGACTGGAGCATTAGTAAACAGCGATTTAACATCAAACGAAACCATAATGGAATGCAAGGGAGAAATATGTTTAAGTTTATCGATGACATCGAAAGAATGTTTTACGTTGTGAATGTTGTTGGAAAGTAAAAGCGAAAATACGAAAACTAAATATTCCGTCAAAGGGTACGATGCCTTTCCTAAATTGGGAACTATAGGTCGAAAAGGAATTCCACTTTTATGAGCGCAAGAGATTAATTTAGACTGGTACGCTGTCGACTCAGCAATCAGGTATAAAAGTTTGCTTTGAATAAAAGCAGAAAATGTTCGGATACGTAATGATGCACATAAGAAGCATACGACTATCAGTCATTTATTAGCCTATGTTTTCTTAAAGCACTTACATAAAACCAGTTCACCCATTAATACGATTTTTTTTCGTTTTAGAATTATTCCACCATATTTTCCTTGGAAGACAAGAGTTGTGCAGAAAAGGAAAGGATTTGCTTAAGAAAGCATTTAAGTCTAACAACCAATAATCTTAATTAATGACATAAAAATTAAACCGACAAGCACATCAGTAAGCAAAATAATGATAATTATAGTTAGGAAATTAAATAAATATATAAATAAATAAAAGAAACTTTTTTTAACTGTGACGTGTTAACTGTGGATTCCAGATTCTAATACAAAAAATATTTGATATTCAGAATTTTTCAGTATGACTGCATTTCTTTGACCCATGTTACTCAAGTTATAATACTTTGAAGCTCGAGGCTCCAGTATCTAAACTTTAAAAAATTCTTACCCAACTGAATACATCTTAGTAACTGCCTCCTCGGACAAAGTATATTGAAAGTAGCCACGTTACAATTAAATCTCAGTTAACAATTGGAGGCACAGTATTAGATATTTAAATATTAGGATCTGAAGTGCCACCAAAGACGATTCGAATATACCAAAAGTCGAGATAATAATAACTTTATACATTTTTGCCCTTCAGACAGCTGAGTAGGATTTTATTTTATTAAACTTTTCGAATGATACTGCCTTATTATTTTGAATCTGCATACTTATGTCCTGGCAAAGCTAAAAATATAATAACTTAAGAGAAATATTTGTTGCAAGCTTCGTATAAGAGTGAACCAGTGAAATAAATATACAGCTACATCTTGAATAATGAAATCTCTTCTTCATTAAATAATTCAGCAAGTCTTTATATGGCATTATTTAAGATGGCTGTTAGTCACATCGTCAATTTTTGGCTTAAAATTGTTTCAATATATTAAACTGAAATGCTAAGGCATTGCAAAAGTTAAATTGCACTTTATGTAAAATACATAAATACATTTTCAAATAAAAAATTTAGGTAAAAAACTAAGTATTAAAATACATATTTAAAAAAAAACTTGTGCACTCATAATACACCTTCCAATAAAACCTCCTTCCTAGAAAAACGTCTTGCGGTTTTTGTTAAGTCCAAAAATGGCTAACATAAACCGCAAGCCGAAGAGATAGTAAAAATATGATTGTAGTTATATTGCGTGTTTAGTTCAAGAATTTCTTGGGAGTTAAGAGACTCAAAATAAAGTCGTCCAGTTTATTTAGCCAACTTTAGAAAGTAGGTCTTAATATATTTGAGAAATAACCCAGGAGAGTACAATAAAAAGTAGACATGTACGAAGTAATTGCATTTGCATTCATGTTTATAAGTTGCATATTTCTAAAACAATGTAGCCTAACATACCTATCGTACACATTCGCCTAAATTAATTTAATATATTATAAAATATTATATAGTGCACTATATTATTCGGTATGGTAATAAAAGATATAAGGTATTTCTCCCGTCCTCTTAGCACACCTTCGTGGTGTATTTGAGAGGACACAGGTTCGAGTCCCAGCGAGGTCACTGCTCATTTTTCATGACTCCTGCTTTAAAAAACCTGATGTCTCTACAGAGGTGCCCGAACCAAAAAAGGTGATGAATGATGATTCCCCACCACCAGAATTTGGCGATTGGGTCCCCTAATCCCTAGTCGCCCTTTAAAATGGTAAGTATATAAGGTATTTCTCCAGCCTTCTTAGCATGCTTTCGTGATGTAATGGTCAGCACAGTCGGTGAATATTCGAGAGGTCCAAGGTTCGAATTCCGGCAAGGGCATTGCTCATTTTTCATGTCTCCTGCTTCGAAATAACCTAATGTCTCTACAAAGCAACCAATAAGAAGAAAAATAACATTAGCAGTGAGTTTAATTTTAACTGATCTAGAAAAATTAAGAGATCCGCATACTTAGAATCCCAGATGTATCGAAGCCAGGTTTTTGTTGCCGAAATGTGCTTTAATTCCTTACTCCGAAAGTAATTAATACATATTCAGAACCATTACGTTTAAGGAAATATCTTAAAATAAATAAAGTTACTAATGTCATAAATATGGTACTTAAAAATCTAGAGTTTATATAACGGAAGATCCTAGTTTTAATAGAAAGTCCACCAGCGGACGAGCGGTATAATGGTAAACACTCATAGTGCCGACTTGGGATCAAATCCAGGGGAGCGGGTTGGCTGCAAGGGCGTTTTCGTCGTTTGTATATGAGCCAGTTTCCTTTAGAAAGTGCAGTATGAAGGCATGTCTCCCATAGGCAAATAGCCCTCAAGTGCTTTGCCATAATAAACTAAACGAAACTAAATTTTAATATTGTACTCTGATGCAAAAGTATATAGCACTCTATAATCATCCTCTACATTACTAACAGCAATCAAAAAGAAAAAAAAACATATATAAGTAATTAACAATTAGATTGATTTTAATTAACTTAAAAATATCAGGGAATACGAATATGTGGAATCCCAAATATATGGAGTCCAGGTAATAAAATCTGAAATATATTTTAATTCGCTACTCGGGAATTGATCAATACATATTCAAAAGCATTGATTGTTAAGGAAACGTCTAAAACTGAACAGTATTAGAAATATCATACGCATGCTATTCAGAATTAAAACCCGGAATTCATAAGAATGGAGATCATAATTTTTAGAGTCCGATACATCGATGAAGCAGCCAGTCAATAAAATTAATTAAAAAAAATAATTAATAAATTGCTGTAAACAGGTATCATTTGATTTTTATAATCAATATTTTTTTCGTGTTTTATTATATATTATTTTACAAATAGGATAAAGATTTCTAATTTCAGCAGATTGTTAATTAAAAATAACTTAGTACAAGTCATTATT
Organism: Stegodyphus mimosarum; assembly: GCA_000611955.2. Lineage (NCBI taxonomy): Eukaryota > Metazoa > Arthropoda > Arachnida > Araneae > Eresidae > Stegodyphus > Stegodyphus mimosarum. The sequence goes on from KK121829.1 coordinate 76,486, forward strand.
TTATCAAAATATTTAACCAAAGAAGTATCTGCCTCTGAAATCGAGCATTAAGCCCTCTTCTGTAGGAAGTCGGTACTCAGGAAACAGACTACGGATGTGGAAATAGGTGCTGCATTATGCGTTCGTAATTTAAGAGCTCGCCTAGGCATAGGAGCAGCCATTATTCACGGATGGAACCACAAGCTGTAAATTACGTTGCCACACCAAACACCAACTGTTACTTATCGCTATCCTAATGTTGCAATTTCCATGGATTGTAAACCGTGAATTATATAACTAAATACGTTTATTTTACGTCTAGCTAGCAGGAAGGTATTTATTATCCCTTTCTGTATGTATCGTTTTTCCCCATGTTGCAACAAAACAAACATACCGAAAAGTCAATAACAAAATATTCCGTGATAGCTATATTTGAGGGTGACGTAAATTAAATAATTAACAGAACTGCTGAATAATATCCTACGAAATTGTAAGTTATTATTAACATTAGTCTGAATATTCTTATAATGAGACTGAAATCGCACAAATGAATAAATTCCAAAGTATTTCATAAATGTCAGAATGCAGTAATTTTCATCACATACACTATGCCATATAGATACGGACAGTCGTCATGTATTCATTAATTAATTTACTAACGTAAAATAAGTCTATTAATTAAAAAAATTTTAAAAAATCTGAAAGCTTTCAGATTTCATATTACGCCCAAAGGGGCGTTTTTTAAAGTTTTGTGTGTAACTTTATTTATTAAATACCATGGTTCTTCTCACTTAAACCATAAAATTCAATTCAACAGCAATATCGCAAAATATTTAAAAAGAACATATCTTTAGAATATCTAATACACAATCTTGCACACTGGAGATTAAAATGTTTTTTTTTCGTACAGTGTTGCCATTGCTCGCTTTGAAATCGTTGAGTTTGTTAATTAAAAATTTGCTAAAATTTTGCACAATATGAAATAGGTAATAAAACAAATTCCAAATTCTAATTTTGGGCTTCTAGGTGCCCATATTCGAGTGGAGGACTACGTTTTTTAAAATTTTATGTCTCTGGGTACCGTTGTTATGCGAAAAACATACATATATTCATACAGATTCTTCATTATTTAATTTCTTTAAATGTAATGCAGGCCTCTAATATTTGGTGGCAACAATTTGAAAAGTAAACCCCGTTTTATAGTAGACGACGCAAAATGCCAAATTGAAATTAATCGCCCTTCTGGGCGAATTGCCCCTTTGAGATAAAAATGAATATTATGAAGGCTTCTATAACTTGAATCTTGAATACTGTTTTAAATAAAAAATAGAAATCCGTGCCGATTATGAAGGTTGAACCAATAATTTTCAACTAGATCCGTCCGCAGTTTGCCAATTTCTTTCATTAATACAACAGTAAATTACCTTTATTTTACAACAGACGCTTGTATCACACGCAGTGGTAGAAATAATTAAGGCAAATTGCATTTTTTAAAAATTTCCGATGATGGGCACTACCCCATACTAAGGCCGAAAGCAGTGGTCCCTTATTTATGGAAACATCTAATAGGTGGGCCCTCTTTGCCGCCTATGAAGGGACAGACAATTTACAGCCATGCCTTCTCATTTACAGTTATGCCTTCTAACCATTTTCCCATCGGAGCGGCTGAAATCATCTTGGAATATGTCGAAAAATTCATTTTTAGAAATATAATTTATCTTACTGGTAAATGCATTATTGATATGAACCTTTGATTTAAAATTTTCAAAATTATTTTAAATTATTTTAAACGAATAATTGAGCAATGAAATATCAGTGATATATTTAAATATTTTAAAGTTTTCTTTCATGCTTGACTTAAACATGTAGAAAATAAATCATGCATTTACAGAGCAACTATAAATAAGATCATAAACTAAAAATTGGCTATTGAAAATACTTATTTCATTATCATTATAGCGTTACATTTAAAAAAAATTTTTTAATCGCAATATAAAAGTGAAGATTGATACGGAAATATTTTCTTGAAAATGTTGGGATAGCCCTCAGAAAGAACCTACTTCCACTTTCCGAAGATTATCGAACGATTTCCTACGTGCCTTTCTCTGAGCTGTCTTGAAGAGCGATTGTTTGCCATTATCTTTATATTTTTGACAATTTTTCTACGATTGTTATAACAAAAGCAAATAATGCATGTTACCAGCTGTGGAATTAATTTATGCTTTAATTTTCCGAAAGAGTTTATAGTAATTTAATGAATACTAAACAGCAAAAAATAAGTTATTTGACTTTGCTAGCAATTTTAGAACCATCCGTATGAATAAAAAGATTTTGTAAATATTACGAATCTGAAAGGGTCATTACCAGTAATACTTTACAATAAACCAGACTTACCTTATCGAAGCCTTTTATTCGTATTCTTTGCTGTGAGGTATAAGGTAAAAATTTTTCCATTTTAAGTGATATTAAAAAATGACAGATGATTATTCATTTCCCCCCACAACCTCTTCAACATAGGTAAGAGACTCTTCAATCATTTAAAATTAAGAGGATAAACATTTGCTAAAGTTACATCTTATGGAGCAGAAGATATTTTAACAATTTTTCTCTCTCCTAATTTTGCTTGATTTTTAACTTGAATAAGTTGAAGTTATCCATTAAGCTTACTAAGTGAAATTCCAATAAAATTTCTAAAAGGTTGTTTATTATAATTACTGTATGATGCGATACTACATATACAAATGCAGTATGCGGCACGAACGAAATCTTAATGGCAAATGCTTTGACTTCATGAGAAAACGTAATCTTGGCTAACAGTTTAGTTGCCTTTTGTAAGTGAGCGTAGGGGTGCCTTCACGAGCCTATTGTGGTCCCCTGAGTGGCCAAGCGAGGGTGGATAAGGCACCCGTCGGTCCCTTGTTGGGTTTTATTTCTTTAAATTGTCGCGCGCACTTTGGTTTATCTGAGTTAACAGAGACACCCGGCAGAGTCGACATAGTTTCATGGTGTTGAAAAAAATCAGTTTTTCTTTAGTTGAAAAATCTGAGCTTCTGGTATAGCGAAGGTAGTTGACACATGAAACTGGCTGTGTTAGCTCAGAAAATCCTCAGTGTGAATGCTGTAGTTAGCTGTACCTGGCCATACCTAATGTACCCGCGGAAATGCACAGAAATGGGTGTTACGGAATATGTTACTGTACTGACAGAGGATAACATGCATGAATTAAATTATTCGCAACTTACGCCTCTTATTACGGGGTTTTATTCAATTAATTTCTATGATTTTTTATTTGTTAAGTTAATCTTGAAGATAATTTTTAACCCCTTCTCTTGACCTAATTTTCTTGAAAGGTTTTATGTACATGTTCTAGAGACATTAGCTATTTTTTGAAAGCCGAAGATGTGAAAAATGAGCAATGCCCTAGCCGAGACTCGAACCGTGGACCTCTCGAATACGTGCCGAGAGTGCTGACCACTATATCACGAAGGTATGCCAAGAAGGGGGTCGGGGGAGAAATACCTTATGTACTCCCCTTTTTTAAAGGCCGACTGGTGATTAGGTCCTGGTGGTGGAGAATCATTATCCGCCACTTTTTTTTTGTTCGGGGGCCACTGTAGAGACATTAGGTTACTTTTGAAGCAGGAGAGATGAAAATGTTGAGCAATGCCCTAGCCGGGACTCGAACCACGGACATCTCAGATACGCTCCGAGCGTGGTGACCACTACACCACGAAGGCGTGCTAAGAAGGCGGTAGAAATACCTTATCATGTGTTTGTGATAGCAATAAGATATTCCAGACAATATCATTCAAAATCTGGTATAAACATCTTTTGTTTAACGTGTAATGTTTCTCACAAATCCCTGTTTAAATCTCAACCAATTCTTGCAGTATTTTGATCTTTATATCATCGGATAGATTGAAAAATCTTCTGAATTACAAATGAAAAGATATTTCTAGCCTTCCCATACATATGCATATTTTCGTTTCCAAAAATCGCTCGATTTGTCTAGTTGTCATGCGATTAATAAGAGTAATTTATTTTCAAATTAAAACCATTCTTTCATTATTGGAAGCTTCATGATTTAAACATAGGATGAGATTGGATTTCTAAACTACAGAAATTTACTTGAATTGAAACTATTTTTATTCCATATCAGAATGAATAATTTCGCAGCTTTTGGAGGACTTGATTTTAAATCTGTATGCAACGTTTCCCATTCTGTATGTTTAAAAGTATATTCTGTATAAGTAGTATATATTTTGCAGGTTTAAAAGTGTAATATTCCCTATTCTGTAGGTTTAAAAAGTATAACATATAAAAACATTTTAAAATTACATGGTTTGGGTTAATTATATTAAAACGTGAAAAAAGTGTCCTTTTATACCTCCCATAACATTCTTGGTCATATGCTATTAAAAATTAAGGCTGTTAATTAAATTTAATAGAACATTGGAAGAGATAGTATTGAAATGACATATATAAGAATGATTAATAGTTAGCCCGGTACCTAAGACTGTGACAGTTAAAAGCTAACTTTTAGGCATCATATTCAATCAGAGATAAAGTGCTTTTTCGTAAAATCCTATAAATTAAAAATGGCTTTAATATATTTTTATGTCAATATATTGTAAATCATATTGTCCTAAAATAATTCACGTAGTAGATTGTTATTCATGTTATGGGGTAGTAACACCATGCAACTGATTCCTAAATGGAAAATTTTAATGGAAAACTTACACCACCTTTGCTTTAAGTTTCGCCTTTTGATCGTACCTTTTCCACGAAGCTGTTAACGAGAAACACCTTCGCATGATGGGTTATGCCACATCCACTCTCACGTTATAACACATCTCTTGATGTAGAATTGCTGAGGACGCATAGCTGAAGGATACGTCGAGAACACGCAGTTTCCCGATAGAGAAATTCATAGCTGTCTCTAGTGATACGGCGCTTGATGTAGACGGCATTAATCAGCAAGGTCCTTTACTCAAATAAACGATGCTGTGACAGATAAAGGGATATTGTTATAGGTTTACTATAAGAGACGTTGCTTTCATAATTGTTATCCGTCTTTTTTATGTTTCTTTTAAACGAAAACAGGAGTTGACGAATATATTTAGCTGAAGCTGGGGAAGATATTCTTCGAGTAATTCCAGTGAATTATGAAATGACATTTAAAATGTTTGTTAAAGCATTTTTTAATGTGTTTCTTAACGCTGGTAAAGAAAGGACTAGACATGTTTATTAAAAAGATTGTTTGTTTAGCTAGTTTATTTTTGTTTATTTTTCAAGTTTAAATGCTAAATGTGTAGCAGTCATATTTTAGCAATAATAATTCAGGTTGCACTAGATA
>KK121829.1:81845-125731 GCA_000611955.2 Stegodyphus mimosarum
ATATAATTCTAATTAAAAAAATTAATATTGTACTTGCAAATTAATTTTAATAAGGAATGAAATATTTGCAGTTTCAGTAGACTGATATATTTCAATTAATCTCTTCCAAAAGATATTTGTGCTTAAATATTGATATTTATCTTCATAATCTAAATGCTTAATCAAATTAAATACACAAATTTATGCCTACTCTTTTAATATTAAACAGTTCTATCAGATTTGTAAATTGATTAGTAAATGTAAATTCACTGAAAAAAAGGTGAAAGGATATACAAATACAAGATACTAATCTAATGAAATACAAATACAAGGTACCGTATTGGCACGCATCTTCTGTCACAAGATCTTATGAGCAATCGCACTGAAATGCTACGAAACATTCAGGAAGAAATCAACACAGCTATACTAAACATCTTGCAACTAAAAACAATATTCTAACTATTCAAATTCAGTCCATTTACAAAGTTACTATAGCATTATCTTTGCATTTGGATGTAATGACTTCCATGAATGATTAATTTGGTTTTAGATTCACTGAGTTAATTAATACAGGATTTAAGATATGTATTGACAGGAGTGTCCGTCATAAGATGATATGAACAGTATGATAATGTCTGGCGAGTTGATTAATTTAGTTTCTAATTCATTGATTTAATTAACACTTTAAATATATATTCAAAGTTTGGATGTTTAACTCGATTCACATCATTTTGCTACAGGTACTGGAGTTTTGCAGTTCCGCATGTACTTTTCAGAAGAATCATCAGCTCTCGTTTCTCGCTATCATCTTAGAAATTTTAAATTATTTACCCTAAGAAAATGTGAGTGTAAATGCAAAGTACAATTAATTTTATTCCCCCAAACCAGTTACTCAATACTCGACACCAAAGTGAGGGACTGATAAAATTGTTATAGTGGACTGATAAAATCTCATAGTTTAGTTCCTATTGAGCGAGTTGGCTACTAAGATATAACAAAGGATCTTACACTTATAGCCTTATATAACCCATGCTAACTTTGTTAATTAACCAAACAGCAAGTTTTTGTAACATTTAATTACTGAAAACTGAGCAGTAAAGCAACAATAAGCAGTTTTAAGCAGTTTTCGAATATTATTGTTAACGTTGTTGTTGTTGTTGTTACTTATTAATGCTTAAGGTCCAGTCTCTAATAAAATAATAAAAGTTCAAATTTATTAAACGTTTGATAACGCTTGTTGTCGATTTGTTTTATTTTTTTTCTTGGTAAACTAACAACCACAGGAATTTGGGGAAAATGAAATTACATTTAACAGGAAACATGATATAGCGCTCGGCATCCTTACGAATACAAACACTATCAGTAATGGAATATCAGAGGAAACCCTTGCCATCCAAACATTGTATGGAAATACAGATGGCACACACTCAGAGGTATTATGCTCGTGGCACATACATTAATTATGCTACAGAGAGCGCAGCCGGCATTCGGGTACACATAGAGGTAGCATTCAGTCTCTCTGTTATCTATCGGGAAATCTCTATGGACTTTGAACGTAACATAGTTTCTACCTATTTGAGTAACAAAGTTTGAAAATTTAACAGGCTGTAGATGCAAAGTAAATCTTGCCTGATGTGATTTTCAGTATTAAGAATGGCTATGTAATTGCAGTTTTTGTTTCCTTAACCTTATTAAATAGACCTTAGTACTAATTAGAAATTTACTTCATGGTTTCGCTGTCTAATTCTCTAATAATTCTCTAATTCCTTTCTCTCTTTAATTCCTTAAGGTACGTAAGTGAAAACAAATTTTAAAAGGATTCTTATAAATTCTAGCCAAATAAAAGAGCCCAAACAAAAGCAAACTTTGTTATAGTGGATTAGAATATTTAACGTTATTTTGTAGTGTTGGTATTTTTAATGCCTATAACATTTTACATAAATGAGAAAAATAGGAAGGACATTTATGTGGTATTAAACTACTTAATAAGATTGTACAATAAAATAATTTCATTAATTTTGGAAAGTGCTAATGTTAACGTATGAAGAATTTTAAATAAAAGTAATAATACAAGAAACATATCATAACGCTTGTACATATATGCTGGAATCGTTGAAGACTGTGTGAGCATATTTACTTTAAAAAGAAATCCGTTGAAGAAAGCTGCGTATAATACATAACACATTTGAAACTATTCATTTTGTTCGTGTAATATATGCACGTGTTTTGTATATTTATGTATATATAAAGATATCATTTCCTTTTTAGGTCTATCATTCCATTTTATGCTATCATTTCCTTTTGGAGTTGGCAATGACGAGAATTTACTCCTAAAGATTGTATCTGTCAGTTGTATTTGCATCTTTTATTGATTCCTAGTAAAATATTTTTTGTTAATTTACATTTGATTTGTGTTAATGTATTGTGTTAAAGCATCCATATATTGTATTAGTTCAAGTTAATTGCTAATTCAAATAAACTGGTGACAGATAGGGTGATACAGAAGGTAAATTAAGCGATACAAAAGATGACTTTAACAATGTCTTTCGTTTTGTTTAGAAAGGCTTAGGAAAAAGAGAGATAATTTATGAAAAAAGAAGCTTCAGATTTTGAACATAATGTTTATTTACTTCTCTCAAAAGGTTTTATTTAGCAAAAACAGGTAAGATCCATTTAGTTACATTGATATATGACTATCCCTCGTATGGCTGTAACTATGCAGTGTAATTGCTAAAGTTGAAAATTTATAATGAAAAATTTATAAAACATTTATTGAACACAGTTATCGCTGAGCAAGACGGCAAGAAGAAATTCAAATTGGCAGTCAGAAAAAGCAGAGTTTGCGGAAAAAATTAAATTAAAAATACACGGTATGAATTTGAATCGAGGAAGTTAGAATTAGAGGTCGAACTTTTGGAAAATGCAGATTCTTTGAAGCTCTCAAAAATGACAAGAGTAATGACTCATTAAAGCTGATGATAGAAGTATGAGCATAATGGAATTGGCGAAGTCAGCATTTAATAAACGCAAAAACGGCCAACCCGTAGCTCGCGATCTTTCGATGTGGCTGGCATCGCATGTGTGATCCCTTCTCAGTCTTGTGAAATCAAGTACCAAGAGGGGAAAGGAAAAATCAAATTCCACTACACCACGCACTCAAAGACGCAGTCAATCAAAGCTCTCTGAGGATAGATTGTCTTCAGACGGCTTTAGTCGACATACTGTTTTATACATACACCTTGCGCGGCAATATTACTGTCAATATTCCTTGCGACATCCCTGATATCATAGGGCGTTGTTTCAGATTGAAATGAATCCTCCGTTTTCATTTGCTGACCCTCATGAATACCTCTGTCGTGCAACGTCTAGGTAGCCTACGACACCATCATCAGCTTCTTACCTTAGACTGCATGAAACACAGAGCAGCGAACACAGAACAAATTTTCCAAAGTTATGCGTGAAGTGTTTGATTAGGTGGTTTCATACTGGTATAAAATTATTCGCTTTTTCTACGCATGCTAATTATTAGTTTAATAGGTATTCATGATTTTTAGTTATTCTAATCATGTCATCATATGTAAAAACATACTTACAATTATAATTTTAATGATAAATAGGAAGAACAATAACATTTGTTCTTAAAATTAATGAAAAATGTATTTGTTTTATATATGAGTCAACAATTTCTGTTGGAAAAACGACGACATAGACGACATTTGCAACAGTTCATAAAAATATGCTACTAAACAGCAATCTATGGACCCGCAAAGCGAAAGAATTGAAAAGCATATTCTTTGCTCAGCAATCATTGTTTACCGAGTCCACAAGTACAATGAAGGTTACTACGCTTTCATCATTTAAGGTTGCATATATACTTGCAGTTCACAAAAAAAAAAAAAGAAAAATAATAATGAAGGTAAAAAGAAAATCTAAAATGTTTCAGATTTTAAATTACGTCCAAAGGGGCGTTTTTTAACGTTTTGTGTGTTACCTTAATTTATTAAATATCATGTTTTTCGCACTTAAACCAAAAAATTCACTTAAAGAAGAATATCGCAAAATAATTTTAAACTGAGCATATCTTTAGAATTTCCTATACATAGTCTCACTCCCTGGAGTTAAAAATGTTTTTTTCTGTACAACGTTGCCACTGATCGCTTTGAAATCCTTGAGTTTGTTAATCAAAAATTGGTTAAAATTCTACAAAATGTGAAATCGATCATAAAATAAATTCCAAATTTCAAATTTGGGCTTCCAGATGCCATTATTTGCAGCTGGATTACGTCATTCAAAATTCGATGGCTTTAAGTACTCTCTTTTATCACAATGCGAAAAACATACATACATTTATGCACATTCTTCATTATTTAGTTTCTTTAAATATACAGGGCTGCAATATTTGATGGCAACAGTTTGAAAAGTGAACCGACATTTAATGTTTCCGAAGCAAAATCGCAAAACGAAAGCAATAGTCCTTCAGCAAGAAAGTCCCTCCTGACTAAAAAAAACCTTTGGGGTAGGCAATTGAATTAAAGAAGCAATCTTGCTGCATTGGAAATTTTTGAACAAGGAAAAAATAGGACTGAAATTAAGTCAACTATCCAAGATGTCCAATTATTCAGGAATTCCGTCACTCATAAAATAAAAGCTATGTGTGAAAAAACCGGAGGACGGGTAAAAGAACATTTACAAAAGTGAGTTTTCTTAAGTTTACAGTGTGATTGATCAACAGATTTTAAATCAACAGCAATGTAGTTCCAGCAAATAATTTTAGTGATGGTTTTTAACGAAGAAAGGCGTATTCTTGGTTTTTGCCATTAAAAGGCTATACACGCCAAGTAGATGTATCAACCTGTTAAAAACTAATTCAAATTTGAAAAAATAGTAAATTCTATTCGTGTCGGACTAGTTCAGAGTAGATTGTTAAAAATACTGACTGATGAACTTGATGCAAAGTACGAAATATTAATGTTACATTCTGAAATTAGTTGGCTTAGTAAGGAAAAAATACTACAACAATTGCAGACTTCTTTAAGAAACAAAATAATTTTTAGAATCCAAGAATCAGAAATGGAAGTTATGAAGAACTTAGTAATCATAGTTGATCTCATTTATCCTTCCTTACAGACATAATAACCAAAACAAATAAACTGCAGCATAAAATTCAGTGTAAAGAAAGGAAAATTGTTGCGTTGATAGGAAGTATAAATACATTTAAATAAAAATTAATTTTGCGAATAATTAGTAAAATTTTTCTCCAAATAAAATTTTGAATTATAACGAATTAGTTTTGTAACCTTTATAACTTTTGAATGTATTTTTTTTCCTATAAAGGAATAGCTTGCTATTTTATAAATTTTGAGAACTACATCAAAAATGTAAGAAAACTAAAACAATTAAATATTCTGAAAATCTCATCAAGCTTAAAATAATTTCGAGAAAATGCTTTTTCGGATTTTAGTAAAATTCGGTTTATTGCTCCATTCATTTCAAATTCATTCGTTGATAATATTTGGGAAATATCGCAACGGATTGCAAATATGTTAAACAGAAATTTTACTGATCTAGAAATGGGAATAATTGATTTTCACAACAATTAAAAACAGGAATCTACGATTAAAAACAGGAATGTGGATACTTGTAGATGAGAAAATATATCTACACTTAAAAGAAACTTGTCAAAAGTTAAACTTCTGTTTTGGATCAGCTTATCTTTTCGAAAGACGTTTTTCAACAATGTACCTGAAGAGTCATTAGGATTTATTTGGAAGCAGGAGAGAGGAAAAATGAGCAACGCCTTCGCCGGGATTCGAACCGCAGACCTCTCGAATAGGCGCCGAGCTTGCTGACCACTACACCACGAAGGCATGCCAAGAAGGCCGGAGAAATACCTTACAAACTTGTTAAAATCAGTCCGGATACAGGATTCAGAATAACAAACCAACATCTGAAATGATTGCATGAATTTAGCTGTAACATCATACGCATCACAGTAGAATAAAATCGCACATGACGTCAGGATCAGGATTTATATTAAATCTGCTTTTTCTATATTTAATTTGCATCTTACCGAATTTTTTATAAATAGGAATGTAAGGAGTGTATAATTACACTTTTCTTCAACGTATTATACCACGCACTTTTATAGTTCGTGCATCATATACGTTTGTATTTGAAATATTAAAAGTGCAATATGTTATTATGGCTCGCCAAAATGCTTTAATTTCTAAATTGGTTCGCGCCAAGTTAAAGGTTAGGCACCACTAATTTAAAGCTATTTTTAAAAAAATCAGCAGATATACCGAAAAACATTGGATCACAATCCTTTTAGAAGTGCTCGCGCTAAATATTGCATTGTTACTAACGTACGCTTGACATGTTCAAACTGAACAGCTTCAAAGTGTCCAAACTGATAGCCGTTCAAACAAAATTTAATTTTCCTCCAAGAAGTTGCCTTATATTTGCCCGACTTTGTTTTTGCATTGAGCAATTTTTTCGTGGAATTCATTAAAGGTTTAGAACTAAAAACCTGCGGCGATCTAAAAGAACTTGCAGTTATCGATCAGTTAAAACAGAAACTAACGAATGAGATGCGTGAATATTTCGTGAGATAATATAGAATTTAAAATATAGACGAACTTTTAAGAATGCTAGATGACTCTAAAGTAGTACGCGGAGCCACTAGTGACTTTGTCAGTTTTCTCCTTATATTATTGACTAAGCGGTTAAACAGTTTTCATCAATAAAAGCGTTCCCGCTTTGAGCGATTTTAAGAACTTGGTAGTCCGTTCTTTCCTTCCACCGATTACTTACAAAATTGCAATCATTTTTACGTCGTTTTCTCTCGTTCCATTGAAATTCAGGATGTGAACTCTTAAAATATGTACAATATTCTTTGCTTATGTACATTGGTCAAATTAAGAGAGCTTTGAAATTTCGCTCTAAGGAGCTTGTGGTATATGTTACGGAAACCGAAACACATAAATCCTCTATTGCCTAACACTGCTGGTCAAAAATCGCCTACCTCCTTCCTTTTGCAGCCAAAATTATTAAAAATCATCATCTAGGCTTTCACGTCCATAAGAATCTTTCAATTCTAGTTAATTAGAATTAAGATTAATTCTAATTAATGACTTTCTTTCTGCAACTTTATCGAATATTTTATCATTTGCTATCACACGAATTCATACTTCCCCTTCATCACATTCACTATTGCAGCTGAAAAAAAAGAATGTGTTTAAACCTTTGAATCTAGTCCTGCACGTTTATGCAATTTACGCCGACCCTTGTTCCTGCGTTACCTTTATATTTGTTCTTCGAAGCGTTATTTTAATTAACATTTAAACTTGTTTTATAAACATAAAAGAAGTCATGTTGGGACTCGAAATATGGTGAATGTATAATTTCATTGGTTATAGTCCTCAATTGATTTATATATATATAAATATAATATATATAAATCTTATATATATATAAATCTTCCAATAATATGCAATGTAACATTTAATGGAAATTTGAAGAATTTAATTTTAAAAAAAAATCCTCTTGCTTCGTTTTATATTTTTCACGCAGTAGTTTAAGAATTTATAACAAAATGAACTAAAATTTAAAGCATGCAAGAATAAATGCTTAAGTCACTTTTCTAATCAATGATCTTTTAATTTCGAATATAATTAGAATTTTTAGTAAGGAAATAATAATGCCTTAAAATGTCTCAGTGAGAAATGACAAATTATTTTGCAGGAAATAGAAAATAGTTTACAAATAAATGAACAAATAAGAAGTTTTAAAGAAAGTTATTGCACTTTCTCTGAAAGTTACGTTATCTAAATTATAACACAAAATATTTTAGCTTCCTCTTTAGCCATCAAATGAAGAAACTGAAACAGTGGCAATTATTTCTTAGCAGATAAACGTTTTCCTTCTTAAGCTTACGTTTCTCATCTTCCGTTATACTAGCTTTACCGTTTCAGAAGGCTCAATGCAAATTAAGCGAGCGTGAAGCTGAAATAGTACTGATTCTAAACTGCAACTTAGTCTAGCTAAGATTGTTTCCTGCGTCAGAGAATTACTCGTCGTTTTGGGATTCCCTCGCTACGCTGCTGTTGACTAAATTTCCACCAGCTGGTATGTAGGAAATTGAATTTGAATTTCTATACTCAGAGCTACATTATTTCCAATTGTCTCTTGGATTAAACATCGAAATTGTAACTGTTAACTGCCCTAGGCCAGCTATTTCTAATTGCTCACAAAATATCGTTTTTTTAGTTACGTTTTACAGTTTATTTTAAGTGTAAGCAATGATAAAAAAATTACGTTGTATTTATTATTTATTAAGACATGCAGTAGGTCTTTCATCTTTTGCTATCAAAAATCTCTTGATACTAATTTAGTGAGTTAAATATGAATCAAAATTGCAAGAATAATTGTTAGTAGAAGTAAAACAAAACTCAACTTTAATCTACTATTAGCAAAAGATAATGGAACTGCAACTAAAATCTGAATTACTGCATTTAAAATGCGTTTTAAAACGCAGTTTTTAAATGAACCAGCTTAAAACTATAATTTATTTTTGCTGGTATGTTCGGTATGTATCATGAAAATTTTATGGAAATTTGTCTCTGAGTAAAATAATTAACAACAGAAAATTCCTGTTAGGCATCTTTGTTAAATATTACGCAGATTCGAATCTTTACTATCTTACGCGAAATTTCCCTTTATCTAGAAACCTTTCGTAAACATTGTCTCTAAAGTGCCTATAAAATGAAAGTTTGGAGGAAAACCTGAATTCGTTAAAACAAAATTTAATAGAAATTTACAACTTTTGCTGTTCAAATATTTATTTAAAATGTAAAGTTTTATTTTGTATCCTTGTATCCCACACGTAAACGCAAGTGAAAACAAATTTGATGATAGGCATAAATTAAAAATACTAAAACTAACTCATCTAGCCGTCAAAATTCCCTACAGACTGTATTAAATAATATTTGCAAAATAACAATACTGCCATTTTGCGAGCCAAATGCTAGTAATTTGGGTGTAGAACACGCTTGAAAGAATGGGTTGGGTATTTTTTGATAAATATTTGTATATTAAGTACACAAAACGTTACTGGTTGAGAACATTATGGAGGAGGTTAAATTTGCGTTGTTATTTATTCATATTTAGTTATCTTAAAACTGTTACTCTAGCTTGTGTTTTCTAGATTGCATAAAAATATGCGAAACCTTATATCGATGCAGTTTAACTTACTTTATATTAAATGATTTAGTGTTAAAAGTGCGATGCATTCAATTCATTACGAATGCGAGATTTTTTATCGTCCTTTATTAAAACTAAAATATAATTATGAAGTCGCACCTCCTTTGGTATCATAAACTGGATGAGCACTCTGGAAGACTTGAGCGAATTATAGCTATGTCTTGGAAATTACAACAGAGACATGGAAAGAGTTTTAAAGACCCTTTTGTTTAACTCTGATAAATTAACAGAAGGCATAGCTTTTACTTACGAAACCAGCCAGCATTTATTGCGTAAATCAAAAGTAAGGAATTGAAATTAACTAATTGTAAGCTAGCCCAAGGGCTACACGGAGAAATGGGTGAAATTTGTCTCAGACCTAATATCGGTGTGACAAGCCTAATGGCGAGAATAACGCAACGCCTTATATAACTGCTATCAGAAGATTCAATTAGTAACTTGGCATTCAGCAGGTTGAACAGGCTCTGATTCTACAATCTGAAACCTTCGTTTAAATGCTATCTCCTCTTTCCTCATTTGAAGACCCACAAACTAAAAATTAGCATTCTGTCAGAAAAACGTAGAGCCAGAAAGACAGTAAAGATAATAAACATAAAATAACTGTTTAGTATAAAGCTAAATAAATCCTTATATGGCAATGTCATTTCTATGCCCGAATACTTCTCTACATCATGAATGATAAATCTTACGAGTTTGAGTCAAGTATCAGATGATAATTTGGTTATTTCCTGAATAATAAAGAAGCTAGTGGACGAAATTTTGGATCACAAATTGTTGTCATTTTCAACCAGTTGCCAGAAAACTGAGGCGATTCATTGCTGTCCGATTATGATTGCAATAAATGAGTGCCATGAATATGTAATACAGGACACATTGCAAGAATATGAAATATTTCATCAACTGCACCATCGATTATTTCAAAATTGCCGATATAGCATCTAAAGCAATTTTAGGTCAGTCCCCCAGTCCAAAACCTATTCTAGAGTCAATGTGGATAGAAGCTATCGAAGTGAAGTCGCTCTCTTGATTTAGTGGCCGTGATCGGAACTGGAGGCAAGATACTGGGACATCGAAACACACTGGATCATTCACTGGTCGATGGTCCAAGTACCAGGAGAAGAGCTTTTTGTTTGGGAATCTCACTCCTTTCGATTTTTCCCTCCTTTCTGATTTTCTTTCTTTCTTTTTTTTACCTTTCATCTTCCTTTTATAGTTTTCTTCCTCACGCTCTGTCACTCCAAGCACCTTATTTTTTTTCCTTCAAGAAAGTCTCTTCTCTTCCTTTCATCATTCTTGATTTTCCTCTTCAGTTATTGCGAATAGTTTTCTTCGGGTCGCGGTGTTATTTCTTTCGGCCAGAGGACTTCTCTTTTGTTTCTTCCATAAAAGTAATCCTCGCCATTTATCAATGTTGGACTGCGGTGTCTGGGATTTTTTGAACCATTTTGTGTTTTCTTTTTCTTCCCCTTCCTCCAAGTCAGATTTTTTGTTTCATTTTGATACTTCCTATCCTTATGGTTATAGTAGGTTGCTTCTGTCTTTGAAGACAACAAATACAACTTATGTGTATTTATGACGCCAGAATTTGCGATAAATTTCGTGTTATGAAGATTCAGCGAATCGAAGTGTCCCAGTTCATTTATGATTTATAGAAAAAAACAATAACTGAATCATCTGTTTAAAGAGTAATTACCTTCGGTATTCCTGAAGCAGTTAACATCTGCATGTCGTTCTCCTCAGTAAAAACAATCTCGTTAATATGCATTTAGTCGAGTTTAAATTTTGCACTATTTCGGAAAGATTTCTCGTAACAATTTAGAAACAGTCTTATCTCTTCGGAAGTTATATTACTGGATACTTCTGCTGGATTTCTCATTAAGGTATATGCTCGAATATTCACATAAATTGGAAAATGGATTTACATTTCTTTTGTGATATATTAGGCCGAGTAAGTGAATTTAGTTTTTAGTTTTCGAAGGATAACGTTTGAGATGTTTATTGTTTACAAAAACGCATTTTGTGCTCGGATAAAACATAATATTGTCACATTATGGAAACATTTTTTGCAAGGCTCGTGCTGGCGATCCACGTTTGATCTTACGTTGTGAATGATTGATTATTTTTTTATTAAATATGTGTACAATTATTTGCATGGCCTTATCATATAATGATAAAATATGCTATTATTTCTTGTCTATCAGATTTTTCTTTAATTTTGAACTGCTCATTTTAAATATACAAAAGTAGTGTTTTCGTAACTACATAAAATGTTTTACGCATTAAGCTAGTATCAGTATACGAGAAACTGACTGATTTTTTTTCAGTTTATGTTTGCGTCTTTAGCTTAAAAATATTTTTTCTCTTAATTTCGATCTTATTTTTGCATTCGGAATAGGGAAAGGTTTTGAATTAAATACTTTAAGAAATAGCTTTCCTTGAGGCCGCCTGAAAAATAAATTAAACATTTAATGTTTCACTCAATCTCAACACTTATCAAAGAGCATGACGATAAAAACATGCAACCTTAGCGTAATGGAACAGAAGTTTAGAAAGTCGTTCGCTACAGGCAATTCTAAAGCTGCAATTCTTACGTTAGCTACTGCTGAAATTTATCCCTTTTGTTCGCTGGCAGATGACGGATCACATTAGTGATATATATCCAACTCTCGATTATTCGAAAGCAGATTAACCGAGCACTACTAAACGAGTAGATTAATTTATAGTGGAACAATGAAAAAATTAGTATCATAAATAACACAAATGTGTCTACGAATTTTTTTTAAAAAATAAGAAAACATTTTTTAATAGCAGTGAAGGAAAATCATATCACACTATTATCTAAGATCAATTTTTATCGACAACAGTGCTTTTAACTGTGGGTAATACAAAATATATAATTACTAATAAACCATCATTTAAAAGTAAAATGCTTTAATTTAAAAAAAATTTTTAAAAGTAAGCCATTAATCTTATGCTTCATAATGAGTTCTTTTGAAATGCAAGAGTAATGTAAACAGAAACGAAGGTATGTGCCCCGCGAAGCGTCAAAGAAATGGGAAGAGTGTGGAGCACGAGCTCAAGAGAACACTTTGAATACTGATTTAATTTATGTCACCAGATGAAGCTGCTCTGAAGGTTTAAACTACATGAAAATTCTACATGGAGAAAAAGCTCTCTAAGCTAGTGTTCGAATCCTGGCTAAGACCTAGGAAGTTCAGTGGTGCTTTTACGACAGTATGAGAAACAACTGAACCCTTCAGCCATCTTGATGATAAAATTAATATAACAAAGGAAGGGAAGAAAGTATTTCATATACTAGCACTAAAATTAAGGGCAAGATATTGTCGCACAGATAATAATCAAGTATCTATGGGTAAGAGTGAAGTTAACTGAAATTTGAATATATAGCCATCTGAGTACACAATTTACACGTTTAAAATTACGCATTTTTAATTAAATTTCTAACCTCAGTGGATTTAAAAAATATGTTTTATTAAGTTAATTACATTTAAATTATATTAAACCATAAATATCATTAAGTGGTTCATTTCATAAGAATAAAGAATTAGCAAATGACAAGAACTTTCATAAGAATAAAGAAACTATGGAATAACAGTTTTTTAACTGTACCTAAGTACAGTAATTTTTAAAATAAATAGATTTTAAAAGAATGATATATAAATATCCCAAGTATTGTTTTCCTTAAGTATGTTGATCAATCAACAGCGACGTATATATTCTTGTTTGACAAATAATACTGGCATCGAAAAGGAAATAAACAAAGATATTGGATATAAAAGTATTGGACGTATTTCATTGGGACAAGAAATTCTTTGAGGTTCTGCTTTGTAAAAGGGTTTCCATACGCTTCGAATACAACCGATTAATCATCTCAGTTCATCTATCTCCTACACAAGAATAACGTACGAAGCAAAATAATCATTCACAGTTTCTCGTAAGTTCGAAGATATCCTTCTTCAAGTGAAGAAATAAAAAACTAAAATATTGCTGTCCACTAAGAAGGTTCGTCACGATAAACGCGATGCTATTAAATCTGTTCCTTACAGAATTACAAATATGTATATGGAATTTGATTTGAATTTTTTAAATCGATAATAAGCGATTATTATTATTATCGATAATAATCGATAATAATAATAAGAAGAAATAAATGTTACTTATTTTGGCATTAAAATTTTAGGCGATAATTTAAGAAGAAAAAATACGATAAAATCCATTTTCTCACCTTGATCTAAATCGAAAATTTTAATCTAAATAATATTCGCTTCAAGTCAATTAATCCATTAAATACGAATTAACATATATATTATTTAACATTATACAGTATTTCATCTTAAGATATTTTAAATTATCTTCAATTAAACGCCTAATATATATAAGGTAATCAGATACAATTTGGGAAATACCTACATTTAGAGATTTCCACAGTCTTAACCAAAGAAGTGGCCACCTCCTTGCTGCTATCTCTTGGCAAATCGGTGCTCAGAGTTTTTGTAAACTGCAAGAGATGAGCGAAGTTATATCATTACTTGCACATAAAATTATCTTACATTTATTACATTGTCCGTGGCTGCAAGAACAAAAACTCTGTACGCCCACACTCATTTCTAGATAATGTGATCTTCTAACAAATTGGCTCCTTTCTTCATCTGCAAACATTTCATTTCGGAAATTATCAAATCGTCATCAATCAGTTCCCTTTCTTGGTTGTCCAGTAATTAGTGATACCTAGATCAAGCATTTCTAGTTTAACGAATTTGTTCCAAAATATAGTGTTCATTGTGTACTTTAGAGTTTTCTCCAAGTTCCTCATATATATTGCTTTGAACTGTCTTTCCAGGAAGTAATTATATTCCAGATGCATTGACCAATATCACATTTTTTCCAGAAATATCGTCTCACGCCTTTTCGCAAATATTTGACATTTCCAGAGTATCCTACAACTTGCCACGAGAAGGAAATACTGGACAATAAACAACAATGGCAAAGATCACATAAGGCATTTAGCACGCGCAACGACGTTTTAATGTTCACACCCCGATGCACGAAACAAAGAAAAACAATAAAGCTCGTATGTATTGTATGCTGACTGTAGACTTAACTCTTAGAGTATTTTTAATCTTCGCTTTTTATCGTCGTAAAAGCGAGTAATTCGAATTTGAGGACTACCTGCGTGCAGTTTACGCTATACAAATGGATTCTTAACAAAATATTACCGTACATTCATCATGAATTGTTACATATCATTTGGAGGCAAGTTATACCAGATTGAGACTTCATTTTAAGTAAGAAAATGTTAATATAATATTCCCCATCACTTTGTTATAACATTATTTAGTGAGGCATTATTATTTAGTATCAGCATTATTTTATTACGTCAAATTACATGTCCATCATTAGGTCCTTCATGAAGGACGTTCCAAAGTTAACTGGATCGTATTCCCATTACACATATTCATCATAATATGAGTAAAAATGTAAAATCACTTCACTGTACAGCAAGATGACGACTGGTATGTTATTAACAAAAAGCGATCAAAGATCTGTCTTCGAAATTCAAGAGTTATAAAAGGATTATTATGTAATAAAAAGTGGAAATTTACTGAGAGCCGGCATATGTCTGCATTACTGTGAACGGCATAAATAGAGCATTTTCCAGCAGACGAGGCAAAGGAATATCTGGGAGTGATACTATGGCTATTTTTTCTAGCCACTGGCCTCTTGTACTCGAAGTTATGTCTGAGTTACACATCTCAACTACTTCTTTTTTGTAACAGAAATAATACTTTATAAACTGCTTAATGTTAAAAATTTATTGATAAACACATTTTGTGGCTCGAAGGAAAGATAATGTATAAAACAATATACGTTTTATTCTAGCGATATAAATTCAAAATAAGCTGTGTCTGTAATACACAGAAATAAATATCTAGTCTAGGTGAGAAAACATTTGGAATTTTATATTAGATATCGTCGCTGATTCCTCTTACTTCTGGATGGTATTTCAACCTATCCGGTGATAATATCTCGTGAACAATCTTACTGATTTCTAACGTGCTTTAGCCAACAGGTAGACATTTACCTGCATAATGCAGTAGAGCTAACTACAGATAATCATTTGCAGTAGATAATACGTATTTATATATTGCCCATGCAGGCTCAGATGTAATATTTATCAGTAAAACCATGTTCCAATCAGAATGCTAAATTGTCTCTGAGAGTGTTATCCTCAGTTCCATATTCAACTATTTTTTTCCTTCAAGCTGTCTCTGAAAAAATGCGTCTATGCGCCAGTAGCAAAACGAATTTGCCACTTCAGGCATGCATGGAAGAATCTTTTTACTACATGAGGCTTCTAGAAATTCTTTAAGTTGTTCTCCATAACTGATACAGCTCTTAAAGGCATTTCTCGACTACTATGTTCATGCATGATTTTGCAGTAAGAGGCAGGCCAAGATGTCATTAGAAGGCCAATTTACAAGAAATATTTGGGTTTTGATTTCAAAATGGCAACACATTCCGCTTCAGGTGACAAACTAGTATGTTTCGATGAGCGTTTCTTTAAATAAATACAATTCCGAGCAGGAATCATATTATAAATGTTTCAATCAAACAATGTACATAACTGCACCAGCTACATCTTAAAATTGCCTGCATTATTCTGGATTTGATCCAATAATGTATTACTGCTTAATTGCACCGTTAACTCTCAAATTATTTCTACATTGAATATATGTTAACATCTCTTACACAGCAAACTTGTAACTCTACCTAAACTTGTTAAGTCTATGGTAATAGATTTTTAGTGTATAATATAAATACATTTTGCATAGTAGTGGATGTTTACATAAGTTTGTGCTTTCATACAAAATTGCACGTAGAGGAATAATTCTTCGAAATTCCAGTTTTTGAAAACTATAATGCGTATATAAAATTTTCGAAATTTCTTAGAAAACTTTTTGGATCGGGTCAATTGTACCGAAATAGATCATTTTCATTTAGGGACATGATGTCAAACGCCGCTGTAGGCATTAGTAGGCTGAAGGCACAAAAAAATAAAAGTTATAGGATAAAATAAAGTAATATAATATTAGTATCAGCAAACTAGTTCAAAAATGCCAAGCCTTTATTCATGACTCTTCCAATGATGTCAATAATGGAAGCACTGCAGCTCTTATGCACAAGGTGTTTGAGGCAATGGCAAACAAAGAAATTAATGGAGTCCTTGCTGATTCAGAATGACCAAAACAAAAAGATACTTTTCTGGCACCATTTGTGCCTCGAACGATAGAGATTCGCATTAAGTTACAGTTTACTAAATAACGATCTGTATAGACACATGGGTGGTATTTGTGAATATATGTTTCTTTGTAATTTTCTTCTTTTATTCTTTGATTACCTTTAAACTTTACCTACAATCTCTTGACCCACCTTGAGTACTTCTAAGCTCATTACGATATTATAAATCTTACTGCATTCATCTCTGAGCATTGTCTGTTGTATTGCAGTGCTAATGGATAATATTATGTTATGTTCTCTAGTATTTCGTTTGCTATAGTGTAGTATATTGTTACATTTCTAATCGGATTCATTTACACTATGTGTTTATCTGAAATTCTGCGTTTCGGCTGAGTAATTTAAAATTGGGTAAGTTATTTGTAATTACCATATATTCCGAAGTATAACGCACAATTTCAATACAAAATATAATCAATAAAAATGATAGATTTCAAAATAAGGAATTAGCATAAAATAGATTTCTCTATGCACCTAAATGTTGTTAATTTAAAAGAAATGACATACCTTATGAACTTAAAAATTTTCATTATCGGATAACGTGAAACGTTCGTCATCTTCGTCTTCAATTATATCATCAGTCACATCATCGAATTTTGTTTCATATTTACTATCATTATTACTCTGATCCATAAATTCATTATCATCATCATCCGCTGCATCTTTCGCCAACACCAAACACCCTTGTTGCAACAAAATTTCTGTTTTCTTCCTCAAAATGAAAAGCTTTGTAGTTTCGCGGAGGCCATATTTACGACTAAAAGGAACACTAGTTCAACTGTATTTCAAGCAAATGCTATTTACTAAAGTTTTTGATTTTCCCTTCAAAATCACGGCTTTAAATGACTACAGAAAGAGAAAATATCTGACTCCTAATTCAACAAACTCATTCAGGTGAAGAGCATTTTTACATCAAATTATATTTCCGTTTTATCATTCTTGGGAACATTTGCATTGAATACAATCCACCCTCTTTGCAGGAATATTTATTCCCTAAAGCTTTTAATCCACACACATATTGTTCCCCTTATTGCATGTTATTACATGTCAATTCGGTATACCTTTGTTCGAAAGCCAAATCACCCATTGCTCGTGTATCTTTTAGGTTTCTTCGTGAAGAAATCGGTGCGCGTTATATAGCGAATATACCTAAAAACTAAAAAATAATGTAGCTTGAAATTATAGATGCGAGTTAAACACCGGTGTGCGTTGTCGGAAAATACGGTAACTTGTATCTGTCTATCATCGTCACGAGGGGACCATGTTACTAAGTCCTATTTCCCTTTCTTATTCTTTCTCTTTCTCCTGAATTACGTTTCATTATTGTCATCGGATATGCCTTCCAACTATGAGCTGACTCTGGACGATAAGTAGGGTATATCAACATGATAGCTTTGGGTATATTCAGTAACGCAAAGTTCTTTTACTGTTCAGTTCTAAAATTGACTGCTATAAAAGACATACTTTTTTATGAATGCGAAATTACAAATTTAGGTTCTTTTCGGCATCTTAGCTTCACAGTGTAGTATCAAATATAAGACAGAAAAGAATGAAAACTTCAAAAGATGATAGAAAATGCAATCCATTTATTAAAATTTTCCATCAGAAATTATAGTTAGGAAAGGTACCATTTTACCGAAAGCATTCACCGGTAAGACGATTCTATCTGTCTTTTGAATCCTTCTAAGAAATGTTCACACTCTTTACCAGCATGAAACTTTCCTTACAACAGTAAAAACTGAAAATATCAAGACTAAAAAACTCTAACATATGTTGCATTTTTTTTCTTTTCCTTTTAAATGGATTTTTGCGTGCATGATATGTTCCACGCTTTATAAAAATCTTTAGTTCTTCGGAGGAGCAACTTTACTACAACTGTTCACTTCAGTTAGTAGTTCATGTAGTTAACAGTTAGAGCAGTCTAGTAATGGGAGCACAGATGGCACAGAAAAATCGAGATGCTATATTTTGTTTTTCATATTTGGCCTCCTGACAACTTAAATTGATCATTCTCCAGTATATTTCCCTTCGTATCAATTACTCTGTCAATTTTAGAATTATCTTTTCTCTCTAAATTCCGGGTGTGCACTGTAAAATCTCTAGATCCTTCATATATTAGCAATGTACAACTTACGTTGAGAATTTTGTCACATATAATTGCTTTTGCGATTTAGCATTAAGCGAATTTTAATTCTTTAAATACTCAATCAAGACTTTAACATATAGTAACTTAACAGTTATCTCAATGTTTATGAATGCAAGAGACATCTCAGCGTAATTGGAACCATAATTTAGTAACCTTGGTTTTCTTACCACAAAACGGACATTAAGAAGAAGACAGATGAAGAAATAAAGCGAAAGCTGAAACCATTCCAAATGTACAGCACGATAGTTTAAAAATAAAGCGAAACCTTAATACTGGACTTTTTAACAGAAAGAAAGTCAATAGCGTTTAATACCTAGCCTTTAACAACTTGGCTTTCATTCGCATTCATTATTTAAAAGAATAATATTTCGGGGATTAAAATTTAAAAAAATTTTTAATGTAAAAGCACTGCGCTAAAAATGCAAAAGATTTAATTAAAAGATTGAGTTCAAAAGGACCGAAAATTAAGATCATCCTGTTTAAGGAAAAAGCTGTAGGCTAGGTAATATTTAAGAGGTGTTAAAAGTAAAAAATAGAAATTTAGATAGGTTAAAAGGGCCAGTTGTTCTAGAGGTTAAAACTTTAGTGAAAGCATTAAAATTAAAGTAGTCATGAAAAAATAATGAATGAAAAAATTAACATATTAAAAATTAATCACCCTATTAATTTTTCAAACAGAACTTGCCTAGGGATAAGTATTTAAAACATTAAACCTGGTTGACTAATGAGAGAGGAATAACATGTTTCGTTTCTCTAGACAATGTATGACTTCAATGTATATAAATTTTCTTTTTGAAAAATTATTTCTCAGTTTGCCTTACGCTGTTGAAGAGCTTCCCCGACTTACTGTTCAAACTCTTCGAATTAAAATTAAAGAAAAAAAAAACCTTCTTAAAGTATAAAAAAACTATATTAATTAATTAAAAATATTAATTGAACTAAAATTAATTAAACTATTAAATAAGGCTTCAGATTTTTTTAAATGTATGTTTGACAATATTGAGAATTCTACAAGTTTATCTTGCAATTTAATGTATTTTTATACCTTACGAATTTTTTATACTTTACGT
Source organism: Stegodyphus mimosarum (assembly GCA_000611955.2). NCBI lineage: Eukaryota > Metazoa > Arthropoda > Arachnida > Araneae > Eresidae > Stegodyphus > Stegodyphus mimosarum. Next base: position 101,619 of record KK121829.1, read on the forward strand.
GTTTCAATTTTAGCTTATTTTTACTTTAATAGGGTTTTGGTTCTTCCTTTAATTTTAAATCTAAGAATTGGAATGGCATGTCGCGAAAACTCTTTAACAGTGTAAGACGACCTGAGAAATAATTTTTCAAACAGAAAAATTAATATGCAATGGTTTAGAGCCTTGAAATATCTAGAGAAGCGCTTCTCAACCGGTGGTACGCGTACCACTGGTGGTATGCAAGAGAAAAGTAGGCAGTACGCAAAGAAGCAAAGTATTTTTTACAATTAAATTCAAAAATCTCTTGAAGAAAAAGAACAGTTGGCAGAAATTTCCTATGATCAAACTCTAACTGAAGGTTTAAAAAATAACATGCTTGTTAACTTTCCACTGAACTGAAAAGAAAAATTTAAAGGCATTTCAAATAAAGTTATCAAATTTTTATTACCTCTTTGCACAATCCATTTGTGTGAACAAGGAGTTCTTCCATGCTATATTTGAAAAATAAGTAAAGAACAAAATTAAAAGTAGATCCCAATTTACAGTTAATGCTAAATGAAATAAGACCAGATATTAAAGAAATTGATCTCTCTTAAAGAGGCCCCAATCACAATTTTAGAATTAAAGTATTATAACTTAAATTCGATAATCAAAATGGTGACCAATTTTTAATCTAATATTTTCTATGTGTGTGCATTTAATACAAATAACGAATAGGTTGCGCAAATGGCAAAATACACATTTTTAGTGTTTCTATTGAGAATTTTTAAAATACTTATTGTAAAACGTAGTGGTAGTAATAAAATGTTTCAATTTTTTTAGACAGTACGCGTTAGTCAAAAGGTAATTTCCCCTAAATCGCTGGTTTAGAGGAAAGAAGCATGTTCTTCAGCGCTCATTAGCCAACCCGGTTTAATGTTTAAAATACTTACACACTGACTAGTTTTGTTTGAAATATTAGTATTTGACATGTTGATTTTTCCATTTATTATTTTTTCACAGCTGTAACGAACGCTAGCAAACAGCCCGCTGTATTGCAGCGCCACCTTATCGGACACTTCAAAAAACATCTAAGCCCGAACTAGTTAGTTCGAGTTTCGGCAGAGGACTGTAAGCATGTACTTCTTATTTTGAGTAATATTTCTTTGTACTAGTTCTTGTTAGTTTTGTGTGTAACTTTCTTTATGTAGTGTTTGTGTGAAATTAAATTCTTTTGTTAAATGTTAAAGTTTGCCTGGGTTAAATTTTACCAGTTTTGTTTACAGCTAGCCGTGGTCACAACGCTACATAAAAGAAAATGGCTGCCCAACGGTGGGCTTCGAAATTTTAAATTATTCTAAAACAAAAGCCGTACTTTTGCCGAGATTCGAGCTCAATTTTTTCTTCTAGCTTTTCTGGTGATATGAAGAATTTCGAATATCCATTTCGAAATATGAAGGATTAATCCAGTGTCCTTGGTTTTTGTGTAAAGCAGTTACATAGTAGGTAGGAGATTTATTTTGTGTAAAATTTCATTCATTGTAATGGTTTAACATAGAGTGAAAGTCTGCTTTATTTTATAAATGTTTAAGTATTAACGAAAAAATACTTAACTGAGATTGTATTTTGATCATTCGGAAGTTAGAAGGTGTTAAATTATATTATCACAACCCGTGATATTTCAGTTATGAGAAAATAAAATATGTATCTTCAATTATATGATACATCCGTATTTTTTTTAAAGAAAAAGAGCAAAAGTAATTCTTTCTTAATGAAATGATTTTATATTTGCATTAATATGGTTTATAAGTGTTTAAAGCTTGATTCTTGTTTGTTAAATGGTATATAACTGAAAACAAAACTTGCTTTTGAAATAAGTGTTAACGTATTTTATTCCATCTGAGAGATTGTTGCGAAATGAAAGTTTGTCTTTGAAAAAAAAAAGAATCACTGGTAAATAACGATTCTTTAGCATGATTCATAACCTGAATTAGACAGAGTATGTTTATCGTAATGAATAATTTATTGAGATAAGCAGTGTCTGTTATTGCGAAATACATTGCTATTTTCCTTTTTATTTATAATAACTTATTTAGAATTTGTGTCATATTAATCTGCTTTCATGTTTATTATTTTAAGAGTGAAAGATTAATGATCTTAGGATCTTAATAAAGCTAGTTTGGTAAATAAGAAAAAATATTTTTATATGAATGTGTAAAGAGTAATATATGATTAGAATCCCGTGAATTTTTTTTATTGCTGATGTGGAATTTTTGAAAGTATATTCTATTGCTATTAAATAAAACCCTCATTGCTTAATACAATTAGTGATAAGGATTGAATTTTATTCTTATATTCGGCCATACTGTATTACATTTTAAATAATTAGTGTTGAAATTATTTCTGATTTCTCAACATGTATGTATATGTATACAAAAGCAATTCTGTTTAAGAAATTTCTGATTGCAAAGGTGATGTTATTGTGCATTTTGTGCTCAAACTATATTTAAGAAATATTGATATTTCTTTATTCTTCTAAGTTGTTAATGAAGGTATTATATTCGAAATCAAAAGGGTATAGTAAATTTTAATAGTTTCCCTATTCTTATAATTTCTGCCAGTGAACAATATTAGATTAGAGACTTTTTCAACTATTTAAACAAAACAAACTTTACGTAAATCCCCTTCGAGATGGCGTATTTAGGCAAAGGCCGCAAAGAGGACCTTAAATTTTTAGCGTTAGAGCTTGGATTACAAGTTGCAGATAACTTAAAGGTTGTGCAATTGCGAGATCTGATAACGAATTCTAAAACTTATGATGAAGAATTTACAAAAAATATTTTAAGTAACATAATCGATGAACGCGTAAAAGCGGAAAAAGAAGCTGAAGTTAGGGCTGAAAGAGAAGCAGTAGAAGCAAGATTAGCGAAGGAACGCGAGATTGAATTAGAAAAGTTTAAACTCCAACTTGAAGTTAATAAGAGTATGCCTAAGGAATCTGTTTCTCAAATAGATCAGCCTAAATTTGATTTGAGTCGCATTCTTCCAAAGTTTAACCCAAAGGAAGATGAGATAGGACTTTATCTGACCATGTTTGAGCGTCAATTGAAGTTCGTAAATATACCTGAAACTGATTGGATTCCATACTTGGTTGGATCATTACCATCTGAAATAAATAAATTAGTTGTTAGAGAAAACGAAGAGGATTCCAAAGATTATGCAAAAGTAAAAGCTATGCTTTTGAAGCGATATAGACTCACAGCTGATAGGTTTCGACAAATGTTTTCTCAGCATAGAAAATCTGCAGAAATTACATGGAAGGACTTTGCTTTTGAATTGAAATCTTATTTTGAAGGATGGATTAAAGAATTGAATATCTCTAGTTTTGAGCAGCTACAAAACTTGATCATTGCAGATCAAATAAAGAAAAGAACACCTCCCGAGGTAAGAGAACATTTTGTGGACAGTTTATCAGAAATGAACAATCCGTTGGAGCTCGCAGAAAAGCTCGATTATTATGAAAATGTAAGACTTGGCATGAAGAAAAATGCACCCCCCAATGCAAAGAAACCATACTATAAAGAAAATATTAAATTTGTTCCAGAAGGTAAATCTAAAACTAGTAATCCTAAAAACGTTAACCAGATTAAAAATACAAACGTTGACAATTCTAAATTTACTAATTCTAGACAAGAAAGAGAAACTTCTATTCATTGCTATGGATGTGGATATCCCGGTTTCATACAATCAAAGTGTCCTAAGTGTAATAAGTTAAAAGAAGAAATTAAAACTGTCGTCAATTGTGTAAAATTGTATGCAGTTGAATCATCCGATCTACTGTCCAGTTCCATTTTTTTAACTGTTTGTGGAGAAAAAGCAGCTTTTTGCGCTGATACAGGAGCATCAAATTCTATTGCAGGAGAAAGATTTTATAAATTGTTACGAGATCGAGGATTTGGATTTAAAACAACAAATATTACGATGGTACTAGCTGATGGCAAGGAAAGAAATGTTCAGGCTTTGACTACGATGGTAAATCTTAATGTTGAAGGAAAGATAGTTCGTATGAAATTTATTGCTTTGCCAAAAGCAAAAGGAAACAGGACATTACTTGGAACTGATTTTCTACAGGCTGCGGGAATAGTGCTTAACATCCAGAATGGCACTTGGTATTTTAGTGACAATCCACTGAAGCAGTATGCCTTTTACAAAGAACCATCTGAAACTAAAGAGACTCCGAACGTTCTAACATCTCTGAAAGTAACATCTCCAGAAACAAAAACGTCTGCTAACATTCCTGTTGCAATACCGGAAGCAACCGAATCCGTGAAGTTGAGAGATGATGAAGGAAAACATTTGACGAGAGAACAACAGAAGAAATTAAATGCATTGTTAGAAGAGTATAAAACCAGCTTTCAGCCAGGGGGAGACCCTACTCCTTATATTGAGCACAGAATCCAGACTGGAAATAATTTACCTGTTGCTGAACCACCATATAGAATGACACCCGCGAAGAAAGAGTTGTTAAAAAAGGAGCTAGATTCCTTACTAGCTCAGGGTATCATTGAGGAATGCGAATCACCCTATGCGAGTCCTGTTGTGTTGGTCCCTAAACCTAATGGTTCAATCAGACTGTGTATAGATTATAGGAAATTAAACTCCCAAACCGTTCCAGATACCTATCCATTACCAAGAATGGATGATTTGCTAACTGAAGCCAAATCAACAAAATACATGTCTACGATTGACCTAAGAGCAGGTTATCATCAAGTTAAAGTTCATAAAGCAGATCAAGAGAAAACTGCCTTTGTGTGTCCATTTGGTACTTTCAAGTTTTTGCGAATGCCATTTGGGTTGCGAAACGCCCCTGCAACTTTTCAACGACTTATTGATAAATTTAGATCAGGGTTAAAAGATGTTTTTGCCTTGTCATATCTCGACGATATCATAGTGTTATCAGAAACATTTGATAAACATTTATCAGATTTGAGGAAAGTGTTTGAAAGACTATCTGTGTTTAAACTAAATGCTAACAGGAGCAAATGCCATTTTGCTTGTGACAGAGTAAAGTATTTAGGTCATTGGATTACAGAAGACGGTGTAGAAGTAGATGCCGAGAAAGTATCTTCCATTCAGAAAATTCCTAAACCAACATGCGTAAAGGAAGTTCAGTCTTTTCTACAGACGTGTTCCTGGTTCCGAAGATATGTCCCTAATTTTTCAGAAGTTGCTAGACCCCTGAGTGACTTAACCAAAAAGAATAAACAGTGGACATGGGGTGAAACCGAACAAAAAGCATTTGAAGAGTTGAAAAAAAGGTTGATTTCACCGCCTGTGTTATCTCAACCTGATGGAACTAAACCGTTCATCATTAGGACAGATGCCAGTAATTATGCTTTAGGAGCAGTCCTTATCCAAGGAGAAGGTCCAGAGGAACGTGTGATTGAGTATGCAAGTCGATTGCTAAGCTCAGCAGAAAGAAATTATTCAACTACCGAAAGAGAAGCTCTTGCAGTAGTTTGGGCCCTTGAGAAGTTCCGCGGTTATATAGAAAACCAAGAAATAATAATTGCATCTGACCACCAACCTCTTAAATGGCTAATGAGTATTAAATCACCATCTGGTCGTTTGGCTCGATGGGCCCTTCAAATCCAGTCATATCATCCAAAAATTGTCTACACTCCAGGAAAATCCAATGTTATAGCAGATCTTCTTTCTAGACCATCTTATGCAAATAATGACTTTGTTTGTGATTTAAATGCTGTATCTATAGATTTACCATCCCGGAAATCTAAAGACATTCGTGAAGAACAAATGAAAGATGAAGATGTAAGGAAGATTATAGAATGTTTTGAGAGTGGCAAAAAAGATGAAAATTATGTAAATTGGACTAGTAGAGGATATCTCATGAATCAAGGAGTTTTATATCGATACTCTCCCGACACAGACTCCGAAGAGGCTCAGTTAGTTGTCCCTTGTCAAGAGCGAGAACGAGTCCTACAGCAGTATCACGATTCCCCCACTGCAGGACATTGTGGAGCTGAAGGCACGTACCATAAGATTGCCTCCAGATATTACTTTCCTGGTATGAGAAAGTATATATCAGAATACGTGAAAAATTGTGCTGAGTGCAGTCGGTATAAACCAAATAACCAGAAACCTGCTGGATTACTTAGAACACCTGTGTATGCACAGAGGTTTGAAACACTTGCTATAGACCTTTTTGGCCCACTTCCAGAAACCCCAACTGGGAAAAAATGGATTTTTCTTATTGAAGACATCAGTACAAAATGGATAGAGCTCTTCGCCTTGGTAGAAGCCACTGCGAAAAATTGTGCAAAAACCTTAATTGAAGAAGTTTTTTTACGTTATGGTTTACCCAGAAGGTTGATTAGTGATAATGGTACACAATTTGTTAGTGCGGTAATGCAGCAAACCTGTAACTTTCTTGGTATTAAACAAGAACTCATTCCTGTTTATCACCCTCAAGCGAATCCCTCCGAACGAAAGAACAGAGATTTAAAACCTAAACTAGCCATACTAGTCGGTGATGCTCATGATTCTTGGGAAGAAAAACTGCCCATGATTCGTTTTGCCATGAATACAGCAATATGTGACACAACAGGTCATACCGCTGCTTATTTGCAGTTCGGAAGAGAGCTTAGGACGACGGATGACGTTAATCACGACTTAAGAGCACTTATTGAAAACGACAACTTTGTTGCTGAAATTACGCCGTATCTGAAAGAATTCGCTCGTTTGACACCTCAAATCAGAGAGCGTGTCGAACAAAAACAAGACAAAAGAAAGGAATACTTTGATAAAAGACGTAGACAAACTTACTATCAGCCTGGTGATAAAGTATGGATAACTATTCATCCAGTCAGTAAATCCATACACAAGAAAAGTAAAAAATTTATGCCTAAACGTGAAGGTCCGTATCTAGTGATTACTAACAGATCTCCCACAACATATGACGTTGCAGATCCTGCTACTCCTGATCAAGTGTTAGGTACTTATCATACCAATATGCTAAGACCCTATAAACTGCCTCCATCGAAAGACCAAGGTCCTGTGACTCCCATAAGGAAAAGAGGCAGACCTCGCAAAATTGAACTATCCAACACGGCCTCTTTGCCGGGACGTCATCAGAGCCCGAGGGGGAGTCTGTAACGAACGCTAGCAAACAGCCCGCTGTATTGCAGCGCCACCTTATCGGACACTTCAAAAAACACCTAAGCCCGAACTAGTTAGTTCGAGTTTCGGCAGAGGACTGTAAGCATGTACTTCTTATTTTAAGTAATATTTCTTTGTACTAGTTCTTGTTAGTTTTGTGTGTAACTTTCTTTATGTAGTGTTTGTGTGAAATTAAATTCTTTTGTTAAATGTTAAAGTTTGTCTGGGTTAAATTTTACCAGTTTTGTTTACAGCTAGCTGTGATCACAACGCTACACAGCTACTTTAATTTTAGTAATTTCACCAAAGTTTATCCCGTAAAATTAGCCTTTTTGACCTACCAAAATTTTTATTTTTGCAATTAATACCTCTTAAATATTACCCATCTTAAACCTTTTCGCTTGGACAGGATAATCTTAAGGTTTGCTCCATTTGAACTTAATCTTATATATGGCCTTCTTAAAGACCTTTACTGGAACCTTCAGCAATTTTAAAATGCATCTAAAAAAAGGAGCAGCAGCCAGTTAGCAGCAGAGAAGCGAGACAGAGAGAGAATGCGACCTGTTCTAGATAAAATTTCCATTATGAATGATGAAAAACGTTTTTCTTTGAAGGGGGATATATATGTAAGATAAAAATATATATTGTAAAATTCTAATTCTAATTTCCAATAGTCCTTTAACTCTCCATTTTAATTTGGGTATGTCCCCTTTATATCTTAAAATTAGTAATTTCTCACAATAAACCTGTCTAAAATGCGTCATTTCAGAATTAATTGCTGCCATATCATTCTTGCGTAACGCTAATGACGCCGATGCTTCTATAAGCTAATAATAATTTTAGAAAGTTATTATTTCACCAATAAAATTAAACCTGAACCAGAGTTAAATATTCTGAAGGGATACTTCATCTTGGACATCATACTTAGACACACCGCTTTTTCTTTCTCTTTTTCTATCTGTGTCAAACTATTTGGTCTACATTGCTGCTGTATTTTTGCTACATCGGAATAAATTGCTGTGAAAGTTTAGAATAAGCATCATTACGATTAAAAACGGCCACGGATTTCTCCAATTACACTTTGTAATTCAAATTACGGAAAATAATTCTCAAGAATACAGAAAATTACTACGAATGTCATTTTCACTGCACTAAGCTCCATCCCTCCGAAAATCATATTCTCCGTTTCATTGCGACATTAATTTCTAAGTAATTATATTTTATGTAAATTAGGGCATTTTTTAAACGCTGAAAAACCATTATCACCATTATTATTATGTTACCATTGTTATTGGTTCTAAGATTGAACATTGAGCTAAATAAAGTAAAACCCCACAATGCAATAAAGATAACTGGCAATTCATATGGAATGCATGGGAACAAATTATAAGATAAGTATTTTTCTCACTATTTAAAATTCTTTCTAGTGGTAAGAATTTCTGTAGTCGAGAGTTTTAAAGCGTTCTGTACACTCACTGTCTCAGGAATCACCTGCAGATTGAATTAGTCCCATCCTTTCAATTTTTCGGTTATGTTTTACGTCCTCTGATTCATTACAGTTGAAGGTCATATCAAAGGAGATATGGGACCATCGATTAATATGATTGAATTCGAAAAGCCTTTATGACAGACGCATTGCACATTGCTAAAATCCGCAAGCAGTGACTATGAAATTGTGGAGGGATGTCGAGTGGTGTCTCACACCTCCCAACATCTCGAAGTCTGCGACGTGTGAAGGGATGGCGCACGTGAATTTCTAATCCCGGTGTGGTCCACCGCATACCCTTCCTCTCCAATATCACCTTGATGATACGTAAAAATCAGGGAATGCACATGATCTCCAGAGCGAGTTTGACGAATATTTTCTTGGGCTTGATTTGCCGAAGTAGGTTTTGAAGTATCAGCAAACCAAGTATCCATTTTCGTATTACACATAAATGTTGTTTCCTCGCGGTCAATTAAGGCTGAAAATATTTTCCCACGAATGCATAATTTGGATGCTTTTGCACCACATTTCAGAACTTCAAAATGGTTGTCCTTTAAGGTGGCTGTAATTGCACTAGCCATCGTACAGACGGCATGTGTCTGTAGAATCACTTTCCGCAAACATACGTGAACAAATTTTCAAATTTTTGTGAATAGCCATTGTTATTGTTGCATGTGATCTAGTTCACTTTGTTGTAAATCGCAGTATACAGCTTCTGAGTTCTTCCGTGTATTGAACAGGATCAGTAGCAGCATTTAGCGTATCGTAAAAATTCACACGTTAGTTTAATTATACCTTCGGACACAAGTTTGGGAGTACAACCGATATTATCTTTAAGAGATATTTATTCTCAGACCAAGTAGCAAAGTTCGTAAAATTTCTGCCCATTCTTGATTTTCGTGGCATATAAATGCTACGGAACGTTTTCGAATTTAATGTAATTACATTAGTGATTATGAATGTCTGTAATGCAGATTAATCGAACAGTCCCTAACATGTAAGGAAGGCATGCCGCATCTACGGAAAAATCTTTTTCCCAAGGCAAACATAAATAATGAAGTATAAAATAAACAAAATGTAATCACCTGAGTATACAAAATACACTCACGTTTGTGAAAATTGCAACACCAAGAAGGAATCGTCATAATTGAATGCAATTTAATACACAGTTGAGTGGTAGTGGTACAAATAAATGATTAAATGTTCAAAGCAAACAAACAAGAACAAGAGATCAGAATCAGTATTTTGTGTGGCCACCACGCGCCGCAATAAGTGCTGCTACACGACGTGGCATGGAGTCAAACAAAGTTTGAATGTCTGACTGAGGAAGAGCATTCCATATCGTTTGTACGCGTACCCAAAGTTCGTCTGCAGACGCAACAGGACGAGGATCACGAGCAAGACGCCGACCAATGACATCCCACACATGTTCAATTGGCGACATATCCGGGGAACACGCAGGCCAAGGAAGAAGCTGTACCTGCTGCGCTGCAAAGAAGGATTTAACAATCCGAGCAGTATGAGGGCGGGCATTGTCCTGTTGAAATACAGCGCCTGGCAAGCTTTGAAGGAAGGGAACAGCTTCGGGCTGTAGAACTTCACGGATATACCGGTTGCTGTTCAGATTGCCCACAATTCGTAGCAATTGAGATCGTCTATGATATGCTATGGCGCCCCAGACCATAACTCCGGGTGTTCGTCCACTGTGGCGTTCGATAATGCACTCCGGAAGGTGGCGTTCACCGGCATAGCGTCTGACACGAATGCGGCCATCATGGTACCACAAATTAAAGCGGGATTCGTCAGAAAACACGACATGCTGCCAATCAGCACGCCAGTCTCTATGCTGATTGGCCCATTGTAGCCGCAGGCGGCGATGGTCGTGCGTTAGGGGGATCCTGTATAAAGGAGTCCGTGCGCGCAGTCCACACTGCAGCAGACGTCTACGAATTGATGAAGCACACAATGAAACACCTGTAGCTATTGACCACAGTGCTGCCAATTGTCTAGAGGAAGCTGTACGGTCCGTCCGCGCCATGCGGACCAGGTGTCTATCATCGCGAGCTGACGTCACATTTCGGGGTCCACTCCCGGATTTCCGAGTTGTCCGACACTCGTCCGTCCACTGCTTCCAAACGCGCATCACTGTGCTGCTGTTACGCTGCACACGAGAGGCTACTGCACGATACGACAATCCAGCTTCACGAAGGCCGATGATTCTCCCTCGTTCAAACTCTGTAAGTTGTTCAAATCTCGCTCTCTTTCGTCGACGAGGCATAAGTACAGATTGAGTTAACGTTTACCACTAGCAGATAACCACCGATAACCATACACGCCTCGCTACAGCCGTCTATTTATTCGGATCCATCAGCCGTTCAGAGGGCGCTGCTCAGCATACGCATGCGCTACGGATTTGCAATTCTAATCATTTGCATATCATGCGCTACTTTGCATTTCCTGAAAATTTCAGCTCACTCGCGTAAGTCCTTCATGGTGTTGCAATTTTCACAAACGTGAGTGTATGAACAAGAAATAAATTCTTGTTTCTTGTAATGTTCTGTATAAGACACGTCTGGACCTCACCTTAATGAGTTTTACGAATTGTGAGTGAAAAATAATGAAATGTTTTTAATATGATTCTTGCATACTGGAAAGAAGTCTTTGCATCCACAACAAGTTTTCAGGAAACCATCCTGTATTTTTGCTTGAGGTTAAATCTTTTATTTGTTTCAAATCAAAACTAGACTTTTTTTACTAAATAGCAAGAAGAAAGATCCAATTTTACCCTTCCTCTGTGAGGAAAGGTAAAATTGGATAAAAGTTCACGGATTTCATGAGCACCAAATTCCAGAAATTTTGATTTTGTTATTAGTTTCTTTTTTAAAGTTAGGTATTTGTAATTTTCAGGAGATGTTAAGATTATATCGCAGCCATGTGCTGAAGTTGGTGTATTTAAACTTGCTATAAACGCGAAAACTTCGAGCTATCGTGGTATCCCTGATATTGCTAGCTAGATCAAAAAGCGATTTTACATTGTCTTAGCCACAAAGCAGTATGTGATCTGCAAATGGATGGTATTTTCAAAGCCACCCTGTGATTTTGTCACAATTTCTTGAATCTGTGACTCGCTGATTTTCGAAAGGAGCAAATTGTGAAAGCTTCCGAAAAAACTCCGTTGCTTCCGTTTGCTTCCGAAAGAAAGCAAACGGGGGAACAGGCGAAGTGTTTCATTCCTGAGTGCAATCACTGAGGGAAGGGTTCAGTGGTCTTTAGCAGATCAGCTGCTTCATCGTCTTAACTTACACTCATGACAATATGCAAGAAAGCATAGAAATATGAAGTAGTAATGAACCTGTTCTAGTTCTTCTTCTTAGGTCTGTATGGTACGCGGAAATGGCTGGCACTTGCATAAATTTTTAAAGCACAGTGCACACCTGAAATATAAATATAAACACTATCATTAAATATGCGTTGCTGTGTGCGCAGGCACTAACAATGTAGTCACGGACACTGTCGGAAGTGAGGATTAGATGCTTCGATGTTGGAGAGCCATGTAGAAAACCTTTTTCCACCTCTTTCTTTTTAACGACTAACTGTGTTTTTCTCTTTCTTTAGCTAATGTTTGTCTTTCATCTAATTCAATTTCATTTCGATGACGTGGAGGTTATTGTAACTGTTTATAAAGGTTCTCTGTAACCAGTATGCCTTGGTCCTTGGTCCATGGAGCAAACATCGAGACTGGTTTCGGAAAATTCAGGGAAGACCTGGTGACTTCTCGCACAGGCGTGAATAATACCAGCCCAGAGGAACGGTAAAATAAATCTTTATTATTCGTCAAACTTTTAGCACAAATGCGCATACTTCGTGCTTACAATAACACCGACGACTTGCGGTGGACTTAAAGAATAATTTAACAATAAATTCAAAGATAAATAGTAGCACTGGATTAACAATTTAGTTTAAGGCTAACTAGGAGGACTCAACGTACCCGGCGACATACTTATTAAATGGCCAAAAAGGCGTATCAGCAACTCAACGTAACAGAATAGTCTGAGTGCAGAATAGTCTTGTTCGGAATAAACTTTTAGATTCATCTGTTTTTATACTCTCTTCATTTTCTGAATTTGCGAAGGTGAGAAAATACGAGGGGAAAATGAGAGGTCCAGGAAATATACTACTAAATAGGAAATATACTATACCTAAAATAATTTGTTTTGGTTTCTAATTTAATGTTTGCGCTTTACGATTAAAATTCCTTAAGATTACTTTCTTATCCCGTGCGCTAAGTCAGGCTGTATAATAGACATTCTTGCGTAGCAGGAGTTTTTATTGCAAAGTATGTATGAAGAGCTTTGCTGTGCAGCTGAAGATGCAGGGGACTCAGCAATTATTTAAAGATGCACGTGAGTCAGAAGTCATTGGAAGTTTTGCGGTCGTTTAGCTATCGGAATAGTTGCAGATAGTTTATGAGTCATTGTTAATACAATTGTCCGTTTTCGGTCTCACCGGATAACTCTGGTGCACTATTGAGGTGGCTCCAGAATTAAAAAGACATTTATTGTTCATCTACGAGAATTTCTATTAACAATATAATAGCGAAAATTAACAATGGAATGTATGGAAACAAGTTATATGTAAGATAAGTTGTAATTATTATGTGAGGATCATCTAGACGAAAACGTTTAGACGAGATTTCCAGAGCGTTCTGTGTACTTGCTATATCTGCAATCATTTGTAGACTGAGTTAGACACGCCGTTTTAATTTTTCGATTGCATTTAATGTTTTCTGATTCGGCATAGCTAAAGAAAATATCAGAGGAGGTTATATTATTATTTAGGTTTTCCGCCCTAAAACTCTATGCGGAAGGAAGGATGCCTTCGTGGAGGATTTTATAAGGGAAACTGACTCGTATTAACACATTATACATGGGGAAAACCACTAATACTCCCATGCAGCCACCTCTTTCGCGGGATTTAAGCCTTAGACCGAACTACCCGGTGTTCAGGGATTTTATTGTTTGGCCACTGGTGGGCAAGCAAAGGAGGCATAAAGGTGATTAGCCGGAGGCCAGCATTCGAGTGGCCTTGATGATAGAGACAGTCCAGTTCGCTAACTTCCCTTGGTCGGGAAATTATGGCTTTTGTAATGTCAAGTGTAAACGTTGCTGAACATGTTATTGCTCCTGCAATGTCAGAGCATGTCGCTTTACACCTCGTAAAAGCCCGAAGACTGCAACTTATGAGAAAGCCCCACTCATAACCTTTTTTATCTTGCTGCGTTTTGCCGCAACCTTACTAATAAGGTATGAATGGGCGTTACCTAATTTTTAATACACTAATGTTTGTGTAAAATGCAACACCATGAAGGAAATAAATTTATTCCAGATATTACTGATAGTGTACATATAAACGGTCACATTTACAAGACAAAAACAGAACGAACGTCGTAAATTAGTGCTTAATGTGTCCGCCACCCTGAGATATGTGTGCCTGTACTTGTCGTAGCACTGATTCATACAGATTCTGAATGTAATCCTGAGGAATGTCATTCCATGTGGCTTCGACGTGACACCAAAGTTCAGTCTTAGTGTGCCCCACAAGTTGTACAAGTCGCCGACAGATGAAATTCTAGACATGCGCAATAGACGGCATATATGGAGAATAAGGCAGGCCATGGAAGAAATGAAATCTGTTGTGCGAAATTGTAAGCTGAAATGAAGGCTTGTGTAGTCTGAGAAACATGTGCACGGGCATTAGCCTAGTGAAATACAGTTCCCTGAATGTGTTGAAGAATGGGGAGGACCTCTGGCTCCACAGCAAAGACCTCTGGGTGCACAACTTTTCTTATGTAGTGATCACTCTTAGGTTGTTCGCAGTCTACATTAGATGGGATCGAAAATTATACCCAATAAGGGGGCACAACATAATGCCAGTAGTTTGTGTGGTATGGCACTGAATAAAATGCTGAGGGAGTAGACGTTTCCTCTGTAACATCTAACACGTTCTCTTTCATCACACTGTACTTCAGATTGTAGACAGATTCATCTGAGAAAAGAAACTTGTTGCCATAGGGCATACTGTATTGCCCTCCATCTCGAATACTGTGGTGCCTCGCACACTGAAGTCGCAGGCGTCTGTGATTCAGCAACAAGGGAATCCTGCGTAGATGAATTTCTGCACGCAGTTTATGCTGCAGCAGATGGCAACGAACCGTGGATGTGACAACACAACACATGTAGCCGTGTTCCAACGTTGTGGTAACACACGAGAGGGCGCTGTATGATTCATCACAGCTACACGGATGAGGTGTCTGTCGTCCTGTGCCGTTGTGCTGTTGCGTACCCCACTACAAGGATTTCGCCTTGTCGGGTCCTTCTCTGCCCATTTCTTCAAACACGCATCACTGTTGTGGTATTACGCTGCATGAGGACTGCGATTGCTTAATACGGAAATTCACCCTCTCGAGTACTGACTTTGTGGCCTCGTTCGAACGCCATTAGCTGCTGGTTTAACACCCTACACTGTTGATGAGGCATACTGACCACTAATTAAACGATCACGGCAGACAGAGGAGGATAAACAGCTATCACCACGATTTCACAGTCCTTAATATACATGGAACAAGCAATCGGTTCTCATTCTAAGCACGCGCAATCGCTTTGTAATTCTAATCATTTGCATGTCTTACTTCATTTTACATTTGCCGTAAGTTTTGTTCAGTTTGCATAATTCTTTCATGGTGTTGTAAATTTCACAAACATTAGTGTATATACGCATAGAGAAAGAGAGTGAGAAGTCTCGATATTTATTGGGATCCGAGGCTCAGTTTATCCTATTATTCTTCTGTAATAATATAGTATTATAGAAACAGAATAATTAACATTCCAGATTATTCATAATTAAAGTTTTATTTTTATAATCGTTCTTTATATTAACATTTAATTTTTTTTTTCTTAACAAAATTCCTCCTACATTAAAATTTAGATTCTTATACGTTTAGCATAGTCTCGGACTCGTTAGAGAAGAAAAAATTTATTTTTTATATTCTTTTTATATTCAATAATTTTTATACTTTTTAATTTTCATACAAAAAATCTATTGACAGGTATATATTGTTGCATTTTCTACACTGTGCATATTATTTAGAAAAAAAAAGGATTTCGATTTCATTTTGTCGGAATAGCGTTTGGGTAGTCCGTCAGTTATAGTTACATTTTAAATAAATCATGAAATTTTAAAACAAAATTACGAAAACCCATAACATAAGAAGCACGAGGAAATAATGAAAGAAAATAAATTAACGCAAACTCACACTAACACATGTTCTGAACAACTGACTGAAACTGAAAATAGTGACTGGGTAAATGAAAACATAATCCATTTTGTTTATTAGAGTAATTTTATACCTTGAAGTTGAAGAAAATATTTTAGAGGTAAAAAATAAGAAAAATAATTGTTTGAATTTTACTGAAATCGATTTTATGAAACTGCTTCATCCTAAAAGTCAGGCTTGTATTTTTCCCTAAATACCCCCATTTTTTAAATTTGTTACGCATATTGCATTAAATTTGAAAAAATGTATGTATTAAGAAATGAATTTTAAATAAAACTTCTTCAGCCTTCATTCTTTTTAATCAACCTGCTCTGTATCTAGATTTTGGTACTACACATCCTGATGCATTCGTAAGTTCAGAATAACTAGGATGCACAAATCTAACCGTAACTATATAGCGTGTTCGAAATAACTTGTAAGACAATCGAAATTATATTTTCGAAAGCTGCAACTGAAACAATGAACATAAACAGAAAGACCTGTGCTGCCATCTCTCGGCAGAGGCTAAAATATTTAGAACTTTAAAAGGAGCCTATATTGTGAATTAGATTTCTTTAGGAAATTTTTTAACTTCATACCTTAATAAGAGATTTATTTTGCTCTCTTAAAATTTGAAAACTTTTGTTTTTATGCCGAAACTTAAAACTAGTGGGTTAAACTTAAAAACTAGTTAAACTTAAACTAAACTTAAACTTACGAAAACGACGTTTCTTTCGTGAAAAGTTACAACTGGAGCAAAGCTATCACGACAGCTGCGTTGGAACACTGTTGATTATTTGTTAAATGTCAAAACACACTAAACAAAAACTTCTGCGTGATACTTTTCCTGGAGGTCTTTCTAAGATAAATTAAAAACTGTATTATTTACACGTTACACATAGGAAAAACCAGGAAACGGCCGTTTGTCGAAATTAGAATCCGGGTCGAATTAAAGCGCAGCGGTCTTACTTCTGAGACACTAGTGGGTACGAAAGCTCTGGAAAAGGTATAAACAGAGGCATCCTTCAAGTCACTTACTTAGAGAAAAATGCTCACTCATTATAATTTCGTTTTAAGTGCTTTCCATGGTTAAAAGCAATGTGGACGTAAATCAGTAAGCTTTTTATTTTTTTGAATTCATACATTTTTCGCATGATCTCGTAGTTTGATATCGGAACACAGTGTCAATGATTTAGCTCCAGTTCGCAATTTAATAGTTGTAATACTCCGGATAAAAATTTCCCTATTTGGAAGCATAACTCGACAGGTAGGAAATAAATATTTTTTTGCAGATGTGAAATTTCCTTTAATAGAAGTTTATTAGTTTAAACAGCTTTACAAATATGAATAGAAGAACATTTTTATTTTCGTCGAAGATAAGAAATTTGTAATTTGATGATATCACTCTTCTATCATACTCTATTGATGTGATCGGAATCTAATCTTTTGATAGATTTTATTCGATTTTCATGTGGTATGTCAGTGATGTATTGCCCCATACAGTATAGTGCTAAATAGAGTATGTATATTCCTTTGTTCATTAAAAGTGGACTGTAAGGTGGCTTGCGATTGATTACCTTAGACGAACTTCAATAACTTCATAGTCATAATGTTGACCGAATCTATTGGTTTTTGAAATATCACGTTGGCTGAGAAATGGCGACAGAACACGGGAAACCTCTAGCTTCAGAAGCGCAACTCGGAAGAACCTCTGCATTGTTGGAGCTCCAGTAATTCCCAGCAAACTTGAAGTGCAAAACGTACGTTAAAAAATCCTAAAAAATTTGAGGCTGCGTCGTTCCTCAGTTCAACGACAGAAATGCAATTTGGATAATAACAAACAGAGCTCTTAGTGACTCAATTATTGATTCTATCAGTACATATTTATTAAGGTGACGACGATGCAGCATGCATCCTTTGATTATTGAATCAAAACTCCACAATTTGCTGGATTTGAGACATTGTTATGAAACATATTAATATACTGTGAGTATTTTCGACTATAAATGAGTGCTGCGAAACCGTAAAGACGTAGATTGAAGATGAACAGTAAAGAAGATTTGTAACAGTCTTATTTGTATTATGTATACAATTTCCCCTTATTTTTATATTTAATTGAATTTATATCTATTTGCATGTTATTATCTACAACAGTTTACTTACTCTAGTATCATTTTTTCTTAACTTTGATATGCTTTGATATGCGTAATCTAAAAGTGCATCTAGAACTGAATCGTCCATTTATAATATATTGCACATAATCTGCCTCTGCCTTATATAATGCAATACTCTGTCCGTTTGTAAAACAATACTGCAATCACGTGTCTGCATTAAAAGCACGTACTATCTTCAAGAGCCTTATTTTCTCATGTTATTATTAACTATAGAAATACAATGATGATGTCTGTTCTGTCATCCCAGCTCTTAGTTGAAGTTTGACCGGAGGAAGATCCACTCCAATGAGTAATACTGTATGGTGAATATCCTGGTCCGGAGTTTACTCAGCGGCGAACAGTAGTACTCTCATTCGCATCCCACATATTATTTTGTGTCCATAGCTGTATTCCGAGACTTCACGAACTTTTGCAAGCCTGCATACTCTGCATGTCTGCAAAGTAATTTCTTTAGATCACATACAATTACTATTTCCAGTTGAAATGTTTTTAATGATCTTACGATTCATCATATTGGCGGATCAGAAAATTCTATCCTGCATTGTCTTTGAACCACGTGACCAATTCTCGGGTTTCAGTATCCCTAAAGTCTTCTTGAATATCTTGAAAAGAAATGTCATGACCTCTGCCATCTTATGTATATTAATAACATCCGAAAGGAACATAAGATCTAAAAACGAGAGAATGCCTAAACTTGCTAACGCTTGCATAGCGTAGACATTGTAGCTTCAAATACAAAATTTCCAATCAAACCATCAGAGTATCTTTTTTCTAACTGGGAAAAGAACAAGATAAAGTAAAATTTATAATACTCGTAGAATGAAAAAGCAACTGTAGTCTTCGATTTTGAATAACACTTTATTTATTTCGGCTATCAAACATTCTTCTCTTTGGGAGCAAATCGTATTCATGCTTCTGAAATGAGAGAACCTATGTCTGATTCTCCTCAAAATTCATAGAGTTAATTTCAAAATATATACAAAATTAAGGATTTTATTTCGCCAAATTTTAAATTTTCTTGTTATTAATGTTCTAAAATTGTTATTACTTCAAAACACCCTTTACAGTATACACCTGTGATTAGTATGTGATGGTAAATCGTGATATAAAATAAATAAATTAACGATGATTAGTCAGACATAATAAACTGTTATCTAAAAGAATGTTAAGAAAAAATTAAGAAGAAGAAGCACGTGAAGAAAAGAACAAATCTATCGCCTTAAATTTTCTTATATTTTGATATAAGCCTTTCTCCGGCTATAAGTACATTTAACTATATATTAGCTCAAAAAGGGAAACATTATATTTATTATATCGTTTCTTTTTGTATTTTAATTTTAACTCTATTAAGTGCAAATTACTGCAATTTCTGTCGTAAAAATCTGAAATTTTCATTAATTTGGAATGTCAGTAGAGGCTGTTGAATATCCATAAATCATCCTTGCAATTAATGTTAATACTGCGTAAACTATAGATTTTCATCCATGTATATGCAGTAAATTTGAATATTTCTCTATGGAGCAGTGAAATAAACCGAATAACTTAAGTCAAATTTGAAAATTTGCCTACAATAGTCAATGTCAAATTGCGGTAATTACAGCTAATCACAGATTTCTCCCTTCTAATCTGTTATAATTATATGTTATATTAAAATTCTATTTGCATTCTACAATTATGTCCATAAATTAAGGATAATTCGGAGTCACGCCGAAATCGAACTGTAAAATAAATATATCACCTGTAAAATCGCTACACACATCTTCAAGAATCATATGCAAATTTCAGGAAGTAACCAGATGACACCGATGGTATGTCACTATGACGAGAGTGTAAGAGAGTGATATATAAGGAATGCAGGCAAAAATATAAAATTGTTCGCAGGCGCTTTATAAGCATCTCAGTGCAATAACCGAATAGATATGACACAAAGGAAGCATTTGGATGATTTTTTACGTGGTAGAATTATCAGCCGTCTGGAATGTGGGCGTACCCAACTGGAAGTATCAGAAGAACTTGGAATTGCCCAGAGTGTCATCTCCAGGCATTATAACGATTCCAAGATGATGGTAATGTGAGTAGAAATTACAGCACAGGTCGCTCCAGAGTTACAACGCCGAATGAGGACCGGTATTTGGCAGTTACTGCCAAAAGAAACAGGCGGAGCACAGCCACAGACCTGTCTCGTCAGCTCTCTTCATCCACTGGTACGACAATTTCAAGGCAGACCGTGTACAGACGCTTAGGGCCGATTGGTCTATATGCTCGTAGACCTGTCAGATGCGTTCCACTTACTGCAACTCACTGTCGCCTGCGGTTAGCCTGGAGTAGAGAGCATGCATTGTGGACACCGCAACAGTGGGCTTGCGTGATGTTTTCTGACGAGTCCAGGTTTAGCTTGCAGTCTGATTCTCGCCGGACTTTCGTATGGAGAGCTCCAGGTACCCGTTACCACCAAGAAATCATCATTGAAAGACACCATTACGGTGGTGCAGGAGTGCTCGTTTGGGGTGGAATTATTCTGGGTTCCTGAACTGACTTGCATGTTCAAATTGGAACCATGACAAGCAAAATCTATCAGGACGTCATTCTGGAAGAACATGTACGTTTGTTTCGGGGCGCCATGGGCGCACAATTTGTGTTTATGGATGACAACGACAATCGGAGGATATCACCCGTATGGACTGGCCAGTATTCTCACCGGACTTGAATTCAGTAGAGCACGTGTGGGACATGCTTGGCCGACGAGTTGCAGCCCGTCAACCTCCTCCTCCATGTCTACCGGAACTTCGGAGGGCATTGCTTTTTGAGTGGTGTAATATCCCCCAAGATCAGATCGATAATTTTATACTCAACATGCCTAGGCGTTGTACGGACTTGCATCGTCTGGGAGACATACAATGTATTAACAATCATTACCAACTGTAGTAAAAAATATTTTAATTATAGTAAAAATACTTAAATATATTTTAATTTCTTATGTAATTAAAATTGTGTTAATTTCTGTAGGTTATGAGAAATATTAATTATAATTATTCTGGTGTACAAGTGATAACCAAAATTTTGAATATTAATTTAGGATTAAGACATGTGATTAAGAGTACATCACATTGTTTCCGCAATAACCCGAATGATAGGGATAAAATATGTGACCTACAGAGGATAGCAAAATAAAGTACTTACCCCAGACGTTGTGATAGTTGAAGAAGAAAATACAAGTTAATCATCTACAATTTACTCTATTTATTTTTCCGATCAAAAATTTTACTGCTGAACTCACACAAATAAAACAAGAAAATTAAATAATCAGATCATAACTATAGTCCTTCTATAAATACAGAACGTCCACTCGTTTAACGATACACTTTAATATCACAATCCTCTTGCATCGCTTTCTATAAATCACGAAAAAACCGTATCGAAAATATATGTAGAGCAGCAATAAACTTGTCTTGAAATTTCTTCTAATTTTGAAGCTTCTACCAGTGAATTAATTTAGAGCAGTGCACCACGTGGCGATAGACAATGGATGAGTCTTAAATTGCACAATGAGATCGTTCATGATTCTTGCTTAAAAAATATCATTCCATGCTGGATGAATTTTCAGAAACTGCATGTAGAATGAATATATTCAATAAAAAAAAATACAGTTGGCTTTCTATAAATCAGGAAACATATCATCGGACTTTTCAGGAAAGTTAAACGTGCATCAAGAAGCGAGGTGGTAGGTGAAGAGACAGTCGGTGAAAAGACAGTCGGTGAAGAGCCAGGCCGAAGCCCGACCTTCACCCTTGAACTCCCAGCAGCGAAGAGGCAGAAACCTGTCCAACAACTGCCACCAAGGGCTTGGACGAAACGATGACGATTTTTGAAACGATAGTTTGATGATAGATGCCGGCTTGCTAGCACATTCCCTCCGGCCAAAGAAAAAGCACAGATCACCGCATGAACACTGCATGATAAATGCACTTCACTGACGCTGAACACTGCATGATAAATTTCAGCGAAACACAGTTCATTGCACGATAAATTTTACTGACGCACAACACTCATTACAAGTATGATCTGGTATAATAGTTAAATCAAATGAAAAATAGTCAAAAATTATTTTATCATAATTTCACTGTCTGGGATAAGTGCTACACATATGAAGTACAATCAAAAATTAATAACTAATACATATCATACAAGTTACTCATATAGTTACAGCATACACTTTCATTATAATCTGTAGTCAAATTACAATTTTCTCTTTGTAAATGGAAATTGTAAGCTAATACCTATTTTTACATTTCATACATTTTCACTGTTAAACACAACTCTGCATTAATGATCATTTTTTTTGACAAGTTTCTAATTATACAGATTCTATAAATTCTTCTGAATAACATCAATTTGCCCTTGAATCTTACTAAATTCATCTAGACCAATTACTCTACAATTTCATTTTCTTGAACACATTAATTTTCTTCTTCCTCTTTTTATTATTGTTCTATATATATATATTTTTACTACTCAAACTTGTTTTAGTAGCACAATTTTCATGTCTAGCTCGTTACTTGTAATGATCACTAAGTGTACTGCACTTTTTTTTTTTGTAAATTCCATGACATTAGTCAACCCGGACCAGCCTGCAGCCAACCAAACGTATGAGTGAAGGTGGCCAACCGACACCCAAACAAATCATGAAATCTAAAAAAATTTTTTTTTGTTGGAAATAAATCCAATAAATTCCTAACACTTACAAATGTGTGTATGTCTTCTATTTATTTATTTTTTCTAACTTAGTGAACAAGAAAAACAAGCTCGATGAAATAAATATTCTTAATTAATCAAATTGAACCTTGGATCAACTCTTTTAAATAATTTGCTACAATGAATTTTTTGAGTTTTGTGGTCCTCGATGTTTTGAATTAAGTAGTGTTTATTTTCTCTTTTAATTTATGTAAACTAGAATCCTCAACCGAATCTTCATTTATGTATTTTGTCGCTGTTGTAGTAATCTCGTCAGCTAATTCCCTAACAGATTGGTTACACTTTTGAGAAATGTTTGAGAATTGCTGTTGAATGTCCTGAAAGGATTCAACTCGTGCAAATTTATTCTTTAATAATTTTTCTAAATTTTCAAATTTATTTTCCTTAGCTGCTCTTGGATCATTAATTAGGAAATCTAGAGCTTTATCCCTACAGTTTATTTTCAGAATGATTATTTTCTTTTCATCTGACCATTTTTCTAATTTAGCAACACTATTTATTTGATCAAAAAGAAATTTACATTTTCAGATAAGTTGCCACTAAATGTGGGCAGAACAGAAGCTAGGGAAAATGCCATACCAGTGCTAGATCTACCTTTAAGCTTTGACATGGATGAAGAAATATAGTTACTTATGTTGCATTACGTTACAATCTGCTAATTCTATTTTAATGATATTGAGATCTACATTATATTACACAAACACTGAGCACTCTATCTGGTAATTTACATATACATTTACCAAACATGCATATAAGAGTAGATAGCAAAGTAAAGGTATTTTTTTTAAATAATTTAGTAATTAATTAGGATCTCCTACAGCTTTAACCATGCATATATCAAATTAGTGATGCAATATAAGTACATTGATCATTAACACTTCTGGATTCTAATAATTCTAAACATTATTTTATCATTACATACCACAATCCAATGAAATTACTGAAATCAGCTTTTGATTCAAATATCTTAAAACTTTCTTTATGCACATATATATAACAATACATATGAAATTGAATTTTTGAATTATCCAAAATAGAATTACTCTTTCATGGCATATTACCCATCATTTATCATAAATTTTCAACAATATAAATCATATGTGTAGCAAACATACTATAGGTCACACATTTTATTTGAATTCTCAACCTGAACTAAATGATTTTAAGTTATTTCTTTTGTCACGGCACCATATGTTGTAAAAAATATTTTATATATAGTAAAAATACTTAAATATATTTTAATTTCTTATGTAAT
>KK121829.1:129557-147267 GCA_000611955.2 Stegodyphus mimosarum
GGAAAATTCAAAATAAAATAGCACGCATTTGAACTTAATAGTGATCAATAATAAATTTCTATTAAATTTGATATCCTGTATTAATATTAATGGAATGAAATGTTGGGGATGACTGTATTTAAAACTGACCTATTGAGATAAATGTGTACTAACCGGTCAGTGAATAGGCCTCTGTATAAGGGAAGTGAGAAATTCATTCTTCAGTATAAAAAAAAGTAACAGAAAAGTTTGTGATAGGGAATTATAAAATGTAAGAAAGAAATCTACCAACAAATAAAAAACAACCGGAAGGAGGGGATTTAAATATTCAGTACAGCAATTTCAAGCACCAGGGGAGAAATCAGAAAGAGGTTAACAAAGTACATTGTGGTCTCCCAGTGTCATTACATTGGGGGTCCCACTGTCTCCTTAAACAATACCGAGTCCACATAAGTTGTGCGTATAAGGATGTACGAAGCATGTTCCGAAGGACGCACATCATTTGTACATCCTTCCAAAAGAGTCGAAAATTGAGTTAATTCTGGTAAAGGAAACAAACCGATGAGTGAGAAATTTAATCAAAATGTTTCAATAGATGTTCTCGAGCAGAAAATATTTCATTCTTTTACTTCTAATAGTAATTATACATTGCGTCATTATTTAGAATTCTACTGAGGTACAGTACAAAAATATATGTGAAACAGCTAAAGACAGGTATTTTCAGTGCCTTTTCTGATCAGAATGGAAGTGAATGTGCCATGATCACAAAGAGCGGACATATTTTTTTTATCAGAATGGTGCTGGGAATCAGGACTCTGGCGATTAGGAGAATCCACGATCCTAGAAGATTCATGTTTTCAAAGAAACTTCTCAGTATTTAATAAATTCAATTTCGTATAAAATGACTGAAACATCGTATGGATTGACTTTCACAAATGTCCTCGAATCATTCTTCTTTGAGAAAGTACTGCGAGTGACACTGTGATATAGTACACTGTTCGACATTGAAAATGCAACACCAAGAAGGAGTGGTCAGAAATTTATGCAAATTTTAGAGTAGACGCACGTCACTGAGTTATGCGAATGATGTGAAATGCGCAGCTCTCCGACTCACGTTAACTAAGATATAAGGGAAGAAACGTGCAGAATGAGCAATATTCGTGTCGTTATTTCTGCCAATCGAATTATGGAAGGAAGTTGGTTTTGTCCCGGAGGATACGTGTAATAAGAGAGAACGCCAGGCCGCCATCAACGAAGGCACTTTCAGCAGATAGATTATTTTAAGAGGGGTATGGTGATCGGACTGAGAAGGGCGGTTTGGTCTTTACGTCAAATCGCAGCTGATACCCATATGGATGCAAGCACAGTGTATCGGCTATGGCAAACATGGCTGGAACAAGGAAATGGGGGAAGAAGGAGGGGTGCAGGTGCATCAGAGTGTCGTCAGCATGTGTGGATCGACGCATCCGCTGACAAGCTGTGGCGGTCCTGCAAGTCACTTGTACCGCGGTTCTGCATGCAAGATACCCTGTATGTTCCCGTGTCGACCAGAACCATTTCCCGTCGATTGGATGAACGTGGCCTGCACTTACGGCGTCCGTTAAGAAGACTGCCATTGAGCCCACAGCATAGACGCCAACGTTTAGAATGGTGCCGGACTGGAGCGATGTGGATGACAGAATGGCGAAACGTCGGGTTCTCACATGATCACGCTTCTGTTTATCCAATGACAGTCGCCGCATACGTGTGTGGCGTTGACATGGAGACAGATCTAATCCGGCAGTAGTAACTGTGGAACGGCTCACCGCGCGACAACGTGGCATAATGGTTTGGGGCGCTATAGCCTACGATTCCAGGTCACCTGTAGTTCGTATTCAGGGCCCTATGACGGCCCAACGATACATGGATAATGTACTGCGGCCGGTGGCAATCTCCTACCTTCAGGGGCAGCCTAATGCAATTTTTCAGCAAGAAAACCCTCGACCACACAGTGCTCGCATCTGCCAACACGCTCTGCACGTTATGCAGATGCTACCCTGCCAACTGTACTCTCCTGACCTGTCACCAATCGAACATGGGTGAGATGTGATTGGACGCCGTTTGCAGACTGTGCCCCTGACTCGTTCAGAAGACGAACTGTGGTAAATGGTTAAAAGAGAATAGAGAGTCATCCCTCAGGACACCATCCACACTCTTATTCACTCTATGCCTAGACGCGTTTCTTCGTGCATCGCTATTCGCTGTTTACTACATCCTACTGAGCCGACGCCTTTCTCGCTCTGTATTCTGACTATCATTTTGAAATAAAGACTACTGATTGCTGCTTGCTGTCTGTGTCTTTTTTCCAAATTTCATCACTTTCTGACCACTCCCTCTTGGTGTTGCATTTTTTGTGTCGAGCAGTGTATATCGCGACATCACAGAGACCCGAATACATTTGTTTTACCACAACAACAGGAAAAAAAGGGCTTAGAATCTATTACTTTTATGCAAGATGCTGTATATATTATTATGGATGTTATGTTACCTTGATGATTTGAAGAAGCATTTCATGAATTAGAATATTAATTTTTGTATTTCTTAGCCATCCGTTAAGGAGATCGTGATCCCTGCAATTTTTTGGTTGTAGGACTCACTTGAAGAACATTATTTTTCGTCTATGTGTTGCCAATTTCGCAGAATTTAGTTTATTTCAGAGTTATAAAGTGTCCTTTACTATCAGCTACTGAGCATACTTCTCACGGACATAAACCTTCTGAAATTCAGAACAGAACACATTTGATTAGATTCTTTACATCTTGTCTGGATATAAGCGTACTTGATTGTATGAATCACACATGTTAACGCTGTAATTTATGAGCTTGTGCAAATCGGACAATGCTTTTTTTGCTTCCAATAATTGAAATGAATTTTCCTTCTTATTATACTGAAAAAAACATAATTAATTAAATTTACAATTTTAACGCTAAATTGTCAATTCTCAACTTTTTCAACTGATGGTGTCGGACAAAAATTAAAAGAATAAATCTCTTACAGTGTGAGAAACTGGATGTTTAATCAAACCAAATGATTAAATTATAAATACATAACTTTAAAGCAAATTGATTGGAGTTCAAATTCAAAGTTATTAAAGCTGTAACTGAAAATAATAAGGAATAAATCTTTTCAGATGCCTTTGTTTAAAATCAAAACATGTACTTTAATAAAAATGAAGAATATATTTCATTACCCAAATTTTATAAATATGCTATCTTCCATAATTATCCATACCATTACATTCTCCAATGGAATACTTGAAAACACATACCAGATCACCAATGCATAGTTTTCCAAACTCTAGAGATAGCCGATAATATAATTCTTGAAATGATTTAAATGCCCAACCTCATAAAACACCACGGGAGAAATATCCATTCATAATTATCAACCATCAGCTCCATTAAATGATAAAATTCAATAAATTCAGTTATAGGTCAACTATTTCATCGGTACTTTTTATTAAACAAAACGTTTCTCCATAAACCTTTTGTATCATCCTGATGAATACATACACTTGGGTTGTGTTTTTACAAATAAGTCCAAGTTACAAACCCTTATGGGTCAGGCAAATGAACTGACTGGACAAACTGCACTTAAAAATTATACAACCAAAAGTTAACATATATATTAAGTTTTCTAGATTAAATAATGAAAAAGTTGCGATTTATAGCCCAGTCCCTAACAATCATTTAGAAATAAAATCCACTCATTTCAGATTAAGTGACACATAAAATGCAATTTCAAACAATACAGAAGCTAATTCATCTTCTAACATTGATTAAATTCATTGCAATAATGTTCTATAATCATTAAGGCAGTGACTATTTTTCTCTTAGTCACAACGAAATTTTTCCTCACCTATTAAATTAATTGCAGGCATAACTTATATGAATTAAGCATTAAAACTTCTGTTTCATAATTATTAATTAAGTCACATTTCCGACTGATATTTAACATTAATAACGGCTGATCATTATTCAGTAATTAACCTTCAAAAGCCCTTACAATTAAGAAATAAAAATAAGTCTATGACATCTAATTCTCTAAACTGATTGCTCACTCCACAAGAATATAAGGGCATTCATAAATGAAAATGTCTGTCCTCAGAGTAAATTCTCCAGGTCGATTGTCACGCTGTATTTCGATTTAGACTGCGGGGCCCTAAGTTTCCGGAGTTCCAAACCCATCCGAACATGACAGACCTCTTCATGAATTAGTATACAAAGATTCGACGTCAAAAATACATAATTAATTCTTCAAAGGCCGCGATAGCGAATATATCTCAGAAGCGACTTGCTTCAATTAAAACTGCAAACTTTCCTTATTATATTTCTATAACAATAAGGAAATAAGGTATTTCTATACAATAAGGATACGGATATATCTCAGAAACAATAAGGTATTTCTATATAATAAGGATACGAATTTATCTCAGAAACGACTTGCTTCAATTAAAACTGCAGTCTTTCCTTATTGTATTTGTATCAGAAAGGTCTACTACAGCCGCAGAAAGTCCCTCAGTGGCACCGCGTTCCTTCGAGAAAAGCCCCCTGAAGATACAGTTTTTAGGAGCCTTTGGCAAAGGACGACGTTTATAAGCCTAGACATAGGGCCAAATATAGACATACGGCCTAGTGAGGCGAACTCGAAAATCCTATCCTGTTCGAGAACGTGAGAAGCTTATTTCTCTTATATCTCATCTTAACATGACGAATAAATCTTATCCTCTTCTAGCTCGCTCTTGCAGGAAACCCGGAGTGAAGCGTGATGACTCAACTTTCGTACTGGGTTTACTCACTCAGAATTTCAGTGAAATCTGGTTTAAACACTTGTATAAGTATCCAGAACGTCTCGATACTTATACAAGGGTTTAAACCAGCTCTAAATCCATCTCTAAAGATATTACAGTTTGGAAATAAAATTAAAATTATGCTCTAACCAATGCAGCATGAAAACTTCTTCTCACACCAATCGACACAAAGCTGCTGGCTTGTCATCTTGACTCCCATTAGTGAGCCACCATATGCGTGAGAAACATAGTTTAACACTTATTTTTTGAAGAGGGAAAACTTCACTTCTCATTGCCATCCAAGAAAAGCCCGTCGACTTTTCCTTTCAAAAGAGCAATTTATTTCGCAAATTCGAGACTTTCTAGTCTCAAAACAATAAAAGACGAAACGAAGAAATAGAGATATTCGTAACTGACTGTTATGAAAACCAACCCTGTCTTTTCTAGCCCCCCAAAACAGACATCCAGAAAAAAAAATGTCCAGAAAAAACTAAGAACTGAGAATAATAATTCAGCCTTTAACTGCCAAAAATAAATTCCCGCAACTAGTGCAAACAATCTCAATTAAAATTGAAAAACCTTAATATACTATTAAGTTTAATGCATTAACCATAATTAAAATTTTTTCGACACAGACATTCTCTGATTTCAAGCGTAATGGTTGTAAATGATAAAAAAACAGACTTCAGTTTTTTTGGGGTGATAGGTATATTTATTTAACAAGTTTCCGTTTCTGTATTTTACCTAAGCTAAATTTTTTATTTCATTTTACATTTTTTACGGTTTTCAGAACTTTTTACGATTTTTTAATGCTCCGAATTATACATATATAAATTCTGGCTTGAATCAATTCGTTGGTAAGAGTTTCAGAATATGTTTAATTATAAGAAAAGTTTGATTGTATATTTTATGAAGTAGACAGAGATGGAAGAGAGGACTTTAAACACAGAAATTCTCCTTTAAAGGGATTAGAAAGAAATTGGAAAGTAATTCCAAAGTATGCAGAATATAGAAATTGCAGCACAAATCCATCGCTATTCAAGTGTAAAGCTGCCGATATAGCAACCTGCAAGACATGGCAATTAAAGTAAAATTCTCAAACTGTGTCAACTGCAACAAAATGCTTGCGTATGTTTAAATGCGTTCAAAAGCATAATACAGGGTGACAATTATTAACCGTTATAACTTCGGAACGGTTTGCGTGATGAAGTTCAAAATTCGTGGCTGGCCGCAGGGCATGATCGGAATTAGTATGCGCATGCGCACGCAACCTGTTATTGTCAACCATTGTCAAAAGAAAATGTCACGGTACAGCGTGCCTGATTACGGCAATAACAGCTCGATTTAAATAATAACAGCTCAATAACAGCTCAAAGGAAGTTTGAGACCGAGTACAAGTTGAAGACAACCGGTCCCAGTGCGCTAACATCAAGAATTTGATTCCCAAGTTTGAGAGAACTGGTAGTGTTTGTGATAACAGTTTTGGAAATGTCGGTCTGCAAGCAAGTGTGAAAACGCGTGAAAACATGGAGAAGACACGCAGTGTGTTTCAAACTAGCCCAAGGAAATCGATCAGACGAGCTGCACAATAGGTGGGATCAACCGGGAGACTCAGCGACAAATTGTTTAAAAACTTCATGTGTTCCCATTCAAAATTCAAACCCATCAGCCCATTAAGACCCATGGCCATGGAACAGATGTGTGTTTCGACAACACTATTGTCGACAGAATTGACGAACAGGAATTTGATGTGAATACGGTTTGGTTTAGCGAGGAAGCCCACTTTCATTTGGATGGGTTCGTCAATAAGCAAAATTGGCGCATTTTGGAGACTGAGAATCCGCATTTTGTGATCGCGAAGTCTGCCAAAAGTAAGTATTTTTATTAATGAAATTCATCTTCCCTTCAAAAATGGTTAATTCAAGATATTTATGATTGCTCATCGGTGCAGAAACTATATTTATATAAATGTTTAATTTTTCATGTAAACAATTTCATTCAAAGACAAGATATATCGTAGTTATTAATGTTTAAGGTGAATTTAGCTTTTATTTGGTATAACTCATTAAAGGGACGGTGTACTCTGGAATAGTTAAAAATCGGCCACGATTTCAAGTTTTCTTTTGTGCTTACTATATTGAGCCTACTTAACTGCATAACAGGCAAAATACCGTACTCAAATGTAATTTGTAAAGTAAGTTATAAGCATTTAAAATGTGTGAGCAACATTGCTTTTGAAATCTGGCATAATGTAAACAAAAATATGCTGACAGATATCTGCTGGTTTTAGAATTTATATATGTAATACTGTAACTAATTATAATAACTGTCAATAAATTTAAATCTGGAGTTATGAATGCTATAAGCACAGAACAAGAGTAAGTATATTTCGCTTTTCCTAGTCATTGCAGAAAAACGTGGTCACATCGCCTGAAAAAGAACAAAAAGTAAAGGTTTTCTACTTGGGAAGAAAATAAAATAGCAAAAGTAGTGTAAAATACTCAAAGATGGTTTTAATGTTACACATTAAGGTAAAATGTATTGTTTCGGAGGGTTTTAAAGCATTAAATCTTTAAACACAGTACTAAGGCGTTTGAGTAAATAATCCTCTAGCGCAATTACAAAAGAATCACGAGTTATAATAATAATAAAATATTTATTTAAGAATAAAGAACTATTACTCAACTTGAGCGGTATAAGGTTAAGTCCAAAACTGGAGAAATATTTAAAATGAATTAATGATTCAAAATGTCCAAAAAAACACTTACATAAACTAATCTAATTCTTTTAGAAAGTAATACCAGTTTTTACATTATAGGCAGCGTTCTTGCCTCCTGGATATTTTCACAAAGGCGAATGGTAGAATGACTGAAATTACTGAAGTTTCCAGGTAGTCTTATATCTCTAATTTTATACATTTGGACGCACGTTTGATCGAGGTGGTGAAAATGCGCTTTAGCCCACTGCTTGACGATGTTTTGAAAATCGCCAATTCTGCGCGTTTCTGCGAAAGGTCTTTGCAATTGCAACCTTCCCGACACGCTCCGCGAAAACCTTATTGTAAACAAAACATAGAATTCTAAAGCATAAATTAGACAAGCGCCTGGTCCCAGCCACCACCCCAAGCTCTTATTGGACACTACTTGTGATGTCATAGAGTGACGAAATGAATTCTACGCGGCATTTCTGCGCGCGAAAAGCTTGCTTTAATTGCAAATACTCTGTTACATTCCACAAATTCACATTTATACAAAACATAACCAAGACCAAAAAAGTATAAGTTCACCTAACTTACACGAAACCGATAATAAAATCTCTTCAACCCGACGTCATAAACGGCAACCAATAAGAGCTTGGGGTGGTGGCTGGGGCCAGGCGCTTGTTAAATTAGTATGGAAACTGTTGCCACAAAAAGATAATAAAATAATATGCAAAACGAACATTATGATCATTAAAATATTTGTCAGTTAGGTTTAAATTAATTATTTACATTTTATGTTGTAATACTTACACATTTTATGCCGTTACATAACCTTCCCGACACGCTCCGCGAAAACGTAACCAAAATGGCATCGAAGAAAGAAGGAATTTTTTTTAAAAGAGCATTAAAATTACAAACGATACCATATACACACCGTTCCGTTTTAACTTTAAAAAAAATCTGCGAATTGCACAATGTAGGCAACGTACACAAATGAACAAAGTAAGCTAAAATAACGAAAATAAATTACAAGAAAATGCTAAGTGCACAGCGTTCCTTTTAAACTTAAAAAAAACTTCAGCGAATTGCACAATGTAGGCAACGTACAAACAGTCAGCCATGTTGGCGGATATACGGAGTTACCCATGTTGGCGCGTTTATTGCTCATTCGAAAACAATCGCCGCCAAGCAGTGGGCTAAAACGCATTCCAACCGATCGAGGTTTCCAAATTTTATTTTGCAAGAGATGCTAAATTTTTCTTACATTGTTCCTGTTTTACTTAAAAAACTCAATCTAATTGTAACTGATTCTTGCAAATTTGAAGTTATCTTTAGGAATTGGTTTAATCTTGATATCCGCATCCTTTTGGTATGCTGAAGGATAAGACAGGGTTATAATGTTCTTGTTGCACAAAATGTGTATATGATGAGTTTTCATGTCAATGTATATTATGCGCGAATTATACTTTTCAAGATTCCACAAATTTTATTGTTGATTGTTATCATCAAAACATAGGTTAGATTAAAATCTTATGTTAGTTTTAATAGCCTCGATAACCCTTGCGTAACGCGGAATTGAAAATGTTCAGCATTTCCTGAGGATAAAGAGACACATATTTGTTTTCTTAAAAACCGCAAATATGATTGCTAACTAATAAAATTACACTTGAGGTAGATTTTCTGTCTTGAATATCTTGTCTCCTAATCAGCATCTGATAGACTGCAAACGTTGGTAGGAATAGCTTCAAAATATATACAGAAAGTCTTTTATAAGTATTTAATTATTCCTTTCACAGCATTTCAGCGTTTTTGACGTGGAATATTATGTTTTCTGTTAAGTTTATGAGTTGAAGGTGTAACATGTGGTGACAGACAATATGTAAATTCTTTCAAACTTCCAATAGTAGGTTTCTGTTCTTCAACTTGAAATAGCTCGAGAAGTTGATTTATTTTATTTTTCTGATATAAAGTATAACATCCATCTTCCTTTCGATTTACTTCCATGCCTAAGAAATATTTAGCTTCACGCGAATGTGCTAATGGGAGCAATTTTTAAAACTGTTGGTTTCTTGAAGACTGAAGGCTTTTTCTTTAGCACTTCTAGAATATCTTCAACATGTACAATTGTTGCGTCACAAGCAGTGACTCCAGGACATTTTCTCTTATATATGGTTACAAAGGAGCAGTGGGTTGTGTGACACGGGCAAAGTTTGCAGTGAAGGAGGGGAGTGAGCGAGAGGCCACTAAGAATACCCCCTGTTTGGAGTTTTAGAGTTAAATGCATATTCCACTATGGGAAGAAGCTGTTACGAGGAATGAAAAGCTGAGGAAGTAACCTTGTAACGTGAAGTATTCTGGCAGAAATAAAATGGTTATAGTTCCTTGTGACGTAAATACATTTTTTTCAACCAGCACCTACAACGAGATATCATGCTGTTGATCCGTCTGCAGCGGAGAATTTTGTGTAAGTGTCAGAAGAAAGTGGTGGTTAGCTGATATAGTGATAAGTTGTGTTTTCAGTTATCTGAAACACGAACCAGGAAGATGTGTTAAAAAGAAAGAGAGTATTAAAATCCCAAATAACGAAACGTAGAAATAAAGTTAGCATAGAAAATGTAGTCTTACGTGCATATGGAGAATTACTTCTGAAGAAGTATAATGTATTTAGTAGTGAACTGAAAGAAATATTAGACGACTTGTATATAAAATAGGAGGAATATAATATTAAAAAAGTAAGTTGAGGAGCACTTCAGCATTTAGGAATGTCTAGATGAAGTAATCCTAAAATTAAATAGAAAATCTAAAGTAGTGTCACATATGTAAGGTATCAATTAAGCTGGATTTGAAGTCATGGATAATAGATGGAGGAACGTCTTCAGAAAGTGCTAAACTTATCAAAATTTAGTGAAAATTTGCAGGTTGGATAACTTTTAATGATTTGTTTTAAGCGTGTGTTCATAGAAATCTAAAGCTGCCAAATGCTCAAAAGTTACACTATTTAAAATCTTTAAAATGTTTATCATATTTTCACGTAGCTGCGATAACAGATAACAGTAAATATTATGTTATAATAAATATAATATATCAATAATTCCCACATATAATAATAATATAAGTGGGAATTATTGAAGCATCGTTACTGGAATACGCGTGAGTTAGTATTCGCACAGATTAAAATATAAATTTTCATTACCTTCATTTCACAATGAATCAGCTTCAGCAAATCTGAGCATAGTGGATACAGTAAATGTAGTTATTTGTAGTTTAGACACAAGTTGACTTCGTACCTATTTCTGTCAACGAAAGGTCGGTGTTAGAAAACGCACACATAAAGAGTCTAACTAAGGATAAACCTCATATGATTGTGGAAAATAAGCCCATATGTTCTTGCAGTGGGATTCTAATAAAGATTAATGTTTCTGTAATTTTATGATGTTAAATTATCAAGACATTCAAACAAAATCCAAAATTCAAATTCTATCATCCTCAACAGCAAATATGCGATCCTTTGGGTTGGGTTGCACCTTTTATCATATCAACGGAAATTCTTCTTCAAGGACTTTTGAAATATAAACTTGCCTGGGATGATCCAGTTCTGGCAGATATTGAAAAACAGAACTAGCTGTAAAGAAATTCAAAGCTTAAATTCAATTCGCATTCCAATAAAGGTTTTTAACCGAAACTTTGAAGATTCAGTTACATGATTTCTGTGATGCATCGGAGGAAGGTTATGGTGCAGTTATTTAAGTTAGGTCATCTAATCAGACTGCTGTTGTAAAACTCTTAATAACAAAGTTGATTCCGAGACTGGAACTCCGTGTTACTGTTTTGTTAATGCACTTAATACAAGCAATTAGAAGTAAGTACACTACAAGGGAAAATCATTCTATACACGCATTGAGTGATTCAAGTATTGTATTATCTTGGCTAATGTCTGAATCTAAATGAGGAAAAACGTTTGTAGCCTATAGAGTGTCAGTAATTCAGACTGCCGTTCCAGCTGAAAACTGGAATCGCATTCAAGAAAAGGAAAACCAGCTGATTGCCTGTCAATGGGACTTTATCTGGATGATTTGTTAGTTTATAAACTTTGATAGAATGGTCCAGAGTAGTTAAAGCCAAGAGAAAAAGAGGTATGTTTTGCTCTGGGCTTAAAAGCATTAAAGCAGAGAAATCATTGCCTACAAATTTTATCGTTCTTAATTTGTAACCATTTTTAAATAATCGTGTTTTGCGAGTTGATGTTAGGTTGCAAAACACCAATTTAAAATTTTGCCAGTAGCTTCCACCCATTTTGATAAACATGTGCTAACAAAAAATATTGTACAATATTTTCATAGAACATATTATCATGTTGGAGCTCAATTAGCGCTATATCATATTCAGCATGTCTTTTGGCCATTAAATGGTAGATCACTGTGTAGAAAGATTGTGTACGAATGCATATCTTGTTTCAAAGCCGAACCAATTGGCCCAAATCTACTTTTAGGTAATTTTCCTCGAGGTTGAGGAAATCAAAATTATGCCTTCAATTTCACATTCATCAGATGCAAACATCAGAGAAAATGTGTTTATAATACAATTTAAGTTTGTATTTTCATTTGTTTCGTAACTTCTTACATTTAGATTAAAATGATTTAAAATGTTCTTACCTAGACGTGGTAAAAGTAGCAAATTATTTAGTAATAAGGCTAAAACATTTATTGGAGCTCACACTGAAAAAGTGCTTTACAATATTATTAAAAATTCAGATGAAATATTAAAAGGATATCAAGCTACGAAAGGCATTGAATGGAATTTTACTCCTCTCCGATCTCCGAGTCTCTTTTGGTGGACTGTGAGAAGCGGGGAGTGAGGACTTTCAAGTACCATTTAAAGCATTGTTTGTGTCACGCTGTAGAGACATTAGGTTATTTCGAGGCAGGATCGAACCACAGACCTCTCGAACACGCCTCGAGCGTGCTGACTACTGCACCACGAAGGGATGTGATGAAGGCGGGACAAATACTTTTTAACGCGAAATTAACTTAAGAAAAGTTTCTAATAATAGCAAATCAGATTGAAGAAATATTTAATAGTCATTTTATTTCCCCTCTGTCAACAAATCCAGATAATCGCGAATTGTTAACACCTGAAACTTTTTTTTATAGTCTTTCAATAACAGATATCGCTGAGAAAGATTTTGGTATTTTATCCGGTAATAAACTTTACTGCTATTTGCAACAGGGAACAAAATTTATTTAACTCATTTAGAAAAAAATGGTCACGTAAATACTTAAACAATTTAAAACAACGAAGTAAGTGGATGTTTTCTAAGAATAATGTGAAAATAGGGATTCTATTTATCATTAAGGAAGATAACATATTAGTTATTGGGAAGAGTGGCACATATTTGTCCAGGAGGTGACTACAATATGCGAGTTGTTAAAGAGTAAACATCCCATATTTAAAAGAAGTCTTTCAAAGATTTCCATTTACCATTCGAGAATATTAATGAAACACTTTAGATATAACTATATATTTATGCATATAAATACAGTTTATGCTTACATAGAGTTACATATTGTGTATGGTTTACTGCAACTAATTTACTTTCTTTTGTTTTTATTGAACCTAATAGGTTCAAGGGAAGAGTATGTTGCGCCACAAGCAGTGACACTAGGATAATTTTTGTTATATATAGTTACAAAGAAGCACTGGGATGTGAGGCATAGACAAAGATTGCAATGAAGGAGGAGAATTTGAACGAGAAACCGCCAAGAACACCGCTTCTTTGGATCTTTGGAATGAAATGCATATTCCAGTGTTGTGGAAAGCACTGTTACAAGAAACGTAAAGCTGAGGAAGAGACACCCCGTAACCTGTAGTTTCCTAGTAGAAATAAAAAAATTTATCTTAATGTGATGTAATTTCATTTTTTCGAAACAGCATCTACAATGAGACGACAATTACATCAATTAATTTGTCACATTATCCTTTTGTGAAAAGGATCTGCTTTGCTTTGATTGAACCCAACATTTTTATAAGCATTTTCAGTTTCTGTGCTTTAATACTTAAATGGCCTTTTCAGATCGTAACTCGACTTCTTTAATTTGAAAATTTTTATTCTTTCTTCTAGAACTACGAATCCTCCTAGTTATTGTTGTATATTTATGTATTGTTTTCTCAGTTTCTCATACGGAAATAATGTTTTAACATCTACTTGATGCAGGAAGAAATGCTAAGAAAACTCTAATTACAGGACTGGTAGTAGGACTGGTAGGATTAAGTACTGGAGAAATTGTTTCAACACAATCATTTCCGTAGTTTTGAGTATGTGCTTGAGTAATTACCTTGGCAACTAATCTTGCTTTGTATTTTATCTTTTTATTAGTTTCATTGTGTTTGGTTTTGAACGCCCATATGCTGATTATTGTATGCTGTCCTGGCGGTAAATCTGTAAGTTGATAAGTATCGTTCTCCTTTAGAGATTTTTTCTTCTTCCACTGCCTTGATCTAAGTTTCTTGTAATACTAGTTTCGGTAAGCTTAAAATGTTTCAAAGATCTCCAGATTTCTACTTCGAGATAACGTTGATGCTTTGTTTTCTGTTTTATAGGAGAATCTATCGTGTGAAACACTTTTAATGGATCTACTAGAAACGCTTCTTTCTACATTTTCTGCTTTTCATCATCGCTAAGAGATGCTTTTTTATTATTTTGTTCATCATTCTGCGAGATATCGAAATGAAATTATTTTAAATCTTTCAGTGCAGGTTTGTATATGTATGTCAGATATTTTTGAAAAAATATAATTACTGGGTTTACTGTTGACTTTCACCTTTAAAAACCTTGTCCATGGTAGTCCATGAATATTTTTTCTTACGCTTTATTATCAAATTTATGCCACTTTTATTTGTTCACATAAAAGTATGCCGTACGGCCACATGCCCATAAGTGTCTTGAGTTTAATTTTCTTTTATTAGCTTTTGTTTTATTATTTTATTAGCTCATATCATTAGCTTTACTTGTTAATCTGCTTTGGAGACAGGTTTAGCAATAGCTCTTCCTTGAGCCCATAACAATCTTTCGGTAATTTTGAGTTGATTAGTACAGTCTTTGTAATTTGTATTAGAGAATTGTTTTTCCTTTCCGCTACATCATTCTGTGCTGACCACGTAGATCTGAAGTCTGAGGAAAAATACCAAATTTCTTCAATTATTTTTTAGTAGATTTATTTTAGTATTCTATATACCATTACCAGATTTGAGAACTTCTGTTTTCTATATTTTGTTTGTTGTCGAGTCTTCCTAGTCGACTTTATCTAGTACTTCCTTTGAAGAAATAAACTTGTGTATAACGCGAAGACTTCTCAATGAAAATTTTAAAATATCTTTCACACGTCTCCTTGCATTAAATCTTGTAGATTCATATATCTAAAATTTTTTGGATACGTGGTTCCTGTTAACTTTACTTTAGCACATGTCGAACATTCAACACTATGCGTGTTACGTTTTATGTCATCTACCAGATCATCTTTCTCAAACGTTTTAAGCACACTTATACTTTTAAGGACTACCCGTTGATGTCATTTTATTACGCAATTTGTATTAGAACGAAACGTTGCATTAACAAAATAGGTTTTGTTGATGATTGAGTTTGCACTCAGCTTGTGTTAACTCGTTGAGCATTAAACTGTGAGTACGTTATTACTATCAATTGCAACAATACAATCTTCATGCAAACACGAATTGAACGGAAAGTAATTTACTGTCTAAATTTGGTGCGTACAGTTCGTTCTCTAACATTATTTGGTTAATATGACCATTTAAATTTTGAATTTGAAAATAGCTTTTACGAACACTATGAGAAAGTAATTTAGCACCATTTGCTACAGATACTATGTGCTTGTGTGACTAATCTATAACACGCTTATATAACTTCTCACACGAATTGAAACTCCAGAGTCAATAATTCATTCTTGCGTTTTTGATTTACGTCCATGTTCTACTTTTAGAACTTGATTCGGCCGAACTTCCGAATTCCTAGTTTAGTTAACTTTCTTGAGAAATTTACTCTCTTGATTTTTTTTTTTTTTTTTTTTTTTTTTTTTTGCGCTTATTTTTTTTTTTTTTTTTTTTTTTTTTTACATTTTGCGCATTTACAATTTTGCATGAATTCCCTTTACGAATTTGCGAATGCTTTCTCATTTCATTTTTATTTATACCAATTTTCGGGAAAATGAATAATTAAATTTAAAAAAATGAATAAAATTAAAACTCTCACTTCTTACATGGTTATTTTTATGACAATAAGCACAGTATCGTGTAGCATCATACTTTGATTTTAACTTTTAAAGAGACTGAATCATACTTTTGAGCTTGCTTCGTTAAAATATATCTGCGGTATTCATCTATTAATTTAATTTTAATATACTCTAACAGTAATTTATTTTCTGAGTTATTCTGCATTCCAGTTATAAACCAGTTGTAAGAATTTGGCAACTACCATGGTAAAATTGCTATCAACTATTTTATTTAATTTCGTCACCTACACTAGGCAGCTTTTCAACTAATTCTAATACCACTTCAGTGTTTTCCAGCATTTTCAAACATTTACTACGTATAATAGAATGTAATTTTCTACGAAAAAGAAACAGTTTGCTTATCAAATTTAGGTATTTATCAACTGATTTAAATTTTTGCTGTAATCCTTTAGCAGATTTAGTGTATAATTTGTGAATCCGAAATATTCAGATAAATTAAAGCTTTAATTTTTCTATCCTTTATTAGGCAAGTTTCATTCTCGGTTTCAGGTTTTTCTCTCACACTGAATAATTTTTATCTGTTAACTTTTTTATGGAAATTGATTTTTTTAACAGGAATTATTGCTCCTTAATTTTTAACTTTAATTAGTATCTTTAGCAACAAGTATAGTTTTCATGCATTTTATCACTGGAATCCTATTACTGTATATCTTATTTTAGAATTTCAAATTTAATAAATAATATAAACTGAAACAAACAAATTAATATAAATAAAGTAGATGAGGCAAGCAAGCAAAGTAAGTTTGAGAAAAATTTAATTTCACATAACTCAAAAATAAATTTTAATTAAATGTTTAGATAACAGGATTTTAACACGAATGTACTCTTAAAAGTTGCCTCGAGTATTTACTTGTTTCTATCATAGTATTTAAAAAGATTTTGTGTTTTTACACTTTCTTCTCTGCGGAAGTTTTCTTAGCGTACTGAAGTTTTTTGTAAATCACCCGGTAGAAGTGTAGCTTTAGAAGCTTATAAATGGTGCTGCCATCTATATGTCAAAATTAGTAGGAAATTATTTGGAGTGGCTACATAACCGTCATAAAAAACTTCCAGCTAATCTATAAAAATTCAACTATGAAAAATTATCTGCCCATAAATAAATTGCAATGCAGAAATTTTCTCAAATTTAATAATTTCATCGGTTATAGAATTTCTATGATAGTAGAACAGAATTTCATTTTCTTAAGCAAGAAAAGAATTGAGAATTGTCTTTTTATTACCTCAATCGTTAGTAAATTAAATATATCACTTATTTCATTGAAGAATGCGAACTTAAACGCATTCTTCAAGGAATAAAAGTAGATTAATGAAGAAGCAAATTTGGCCACAGGGATGCATAATTTTGTAAGCAGGGATTTAAAGTCTAAATTATATTCGTTATGAGTAAAAGTTCCTCGTGACTACGAAGAAGGTAGACCATAAATTTCATCAATGAATCATTAATCTGTAAACTGATAAATTATAAATTGCAATAAGAGGCTACATAAATTTTAACATGGAAAAACTTCAATAAATTAGAAATTTATGTGTTATGTTTATTAAATTCAAGTAGTGATATTTTTTAAATTATATCGGATCGTATCAGACAGTAATTATGGTTTAACAGTTTAACAGCAAAATTAAGAGACCAAAAATATATTAAGAATTTTCTTCAAAATCTACATACATTTTAGTTCTCAATTTTTATAATCATTTTCTTATATTCAAATGCAACTTGATTACTTTTAAAATAATGGAGAACACCGAGTAAGAAATTAATAATAACTGAACTTCTGAAATTTAAACATTCTTTCAGTATAAAAGTATCCATGGCATATTATATTCTAATAAATATTTTTCTTAGGATAAGCAAAGATGCTTAGAAATGTATTTTCAGATAAAGCTATAAAAGTAGCTTTC
>KK121829.1:147309-178726 GCA_000611955.2 Stegodyphus mimosarum
ATATAAAAAAAATATATATAAATATTAAATATAAAAATTACCTGTGAAAGTTTTATATTGAGTCGATATATTCCTTTTTCATGTAAAGATGATCTAATATATTCAGCATATTAATCCTATCTCAAAAACCAGCAAACAAAATTCAGAGAGGGAAGAGTATACGCGTGTTTTCTCTGTATTTTTTCCTATACATCTGCAATTTTATTAATGCAGAGTTAAACGAAAAATAACATAAATGTATTTTCAATTTTCTCTCATTTTTCTAGTGTTTCAAAATTGTTAATGTGTCTGTATAAAGAAACTGTAAATACAGCTTCAATCACTTCAATTTTTGATGTTAACGATGAAAAAATCATGCGCGTTCTAAGAAACTAGGTGCTGCCATCTACTGAAAATAAATGAAATAAATATTATTTTTATTGAATTGTTTTATGTCTGCGCTATGGACGAAAAGTTTTAAATGTCAGTTTTGTTCATACCTTAATCAGTGCCTTCATTCCTGGTTTCCTTTACAAGTCCTCATTGGACAGCGTCTTGTTTTAGAATCCTCCCAAATTATCTTATAATTTTTCATTTAATTAAGAAAACAGGATTCATAAACGGAGTTTACATTCAAAACTTTCAAAACTGTCCACATAATTTAGACATTATTACGCATGATTACTGATGATGTATATTTAGGCATAATGATAAATTAAATGCTAGGCAGTAATCTGTTATTTTTTAGATGCGCAAAAAGACTGCGAATCCTGTCTAAGACAACCACCTACGACTGCAGATATTTGTAATCTTATTTGGAAGTGGTAGTTTCATAGAAGTGATGCAGAATACGCATATGTATGATCCATTAAATACTGGTCACTTTCACTGGTGGTCATTTGGAAGGAGAGGTAGTCGTGAAGTTTGACTGACTATTATGAATTTACTATTAACATTCTTGTTTTTCTCTAAAAAAAAAAAAAAAAAATTGTGTCGTGGATCCCGACAGAATACAAGAGGTAAGGGAAACCAGAAGGCCTTGGTCGGTTCTAAGCATACTCACAAGTATACCTATTTCTGGAATTATTTTATTATGCGTGTCTTATGATCCGAAAATTTCTTATTTGGATTGCAATATTGTTGGAGTTATTTTTACCAGTTTAAAGTTTTTAATGTTCAATACACATGAAAGTCAAGATCATGGAAAAGCAACTTTAAATCATAACACTATAATAAATACTGCAAGGGTGTAAAATTGTGTGACAGACAAGATAAAACAACATTTTGACAGCAAAACCTGTGTGTTCAATTATAACAGTAAACAAGAGAATACTCCAACAGTAAAGTACTAACAAAGCGTTGTGTTTAAATTTGGGCAATAACCCGTTCAAGTTTTAATTAAATTTATTGAGTCCAGTGTTCTAAATTATAAGTGAAAACATACGAGTTAAGTTAAATTAAATTTTTCATTTATTAAAGTGAACAGAACTAGTAACAATATGCATTTTGTGGTGGCGGTACATGTGTCGTAGTGAGAAAACAGTACATAGTCAATGGGGGTAAACCGTATGAAAATCACAATGACTCGTCCATTGTCTTGAAGTTGTCCTTTGTGTTGTCGCCTCTACCGAGGGCGGGTGAATAAAGCAAAATGGTCCGAAATAAATATTCTAGAAGGAAAAAAATCAAGTTAGTAGTGAGAATTTTTTTTGAGCCATCCGCCCCTTTTCTATCTCGGCTCCCTCCTTCTTGTGTTGTCGACCATCGACGGTTTTCTCTCCGCAAATTCTTCAGCCATCTTTCCACTGTTACGTACTGTATTACATCTTTCCACTGTACGGGACGGAGCAACTGCTTTCTGGTCTGTCGACAACCTTCAGAAAAAAATTTCCCTCTCCCTTAGATTGCTGCAGGCTCCTTTTTCTTCTTCTCGCCAGCCTCTCGTTTGGCGATCCGAGACGGTCCAAAACCAGCCAAGTGCACAGCAACCCTAGGAGCGGAATCAAAAACTAGAAGGTGAAGGCAAGGGGGTTGGTTAGACAGAAGTTGGCGAATAATCGCCGATTCAAATGGTTACAAGCGACCCTCTAGGGTCATCAACCAGACAAGCAGAAACTAGCCTCGTTCAGGGTCCCATTTTAGCATGGTGAACGCCTGTAAGAATGCGAATCACTCCGACCCCTCAACCTTGGCGTGGCGTAGCTGCATGCAAAACAAGCTGATTCAGCAGGGTGCAGTTTTGCACTTGACGAAAGATATTTTTCAGACCACTGTCCGGCAGAGCAAGCAAACGTCAAAACAAAGTCGTAAATCTTGATTCGAAAATGCAACGTAAAAGTTTTTTTAGAAAAGAATTAAGGATTTGTTTTTAAATACTAAATTAATAAAAGACCAAAGAAAATTTCTTCAATGGAATTATAATAATTACATAGAAAAATTTTTTATGTTTTCCACAACACCAAACACGACCACCAGAGTCAGAAAATATGGATTTCAGCTTACCAGAAAGAGGGGTACGTTAACAAAACCAATTAAACCTTAACACCAACTTGTGTAAGGCAAATAACTTTAAAAGTGTTTTTAAAAAAAATTGACCTTAAGGGTCAACTTAACCAGAAATTAAGCATTAAGCAAACAAGTTAAGATTAAGTATTAACTACACAAAAAAATTAAATAGTTAACGAAACTACCTTAAGGAAAAAAAAGAAAAAAATAATTACAAGCAACTTATATTCAGAGTTAACCAAAACTGCCAAAAATTAAATGACAACAATTACTTTTCAACAAGGCAAAAAAAAAGATTAAGATCAACTGCAAAATAAAAACAAATTAATAACTTTTAAGTCTGATAACAGAATTCAGATAAATCATTACAATTAAGATATTTTAATTCAACAACTGAAGTATAGCTAAGTATGTATTACATAACAATATCATGTTAAAATAGTGTTATTAATTTCATTTAAAGCCGGCCATGCAACTGCGTTATGCACTTATAACGAAGTGTATCTTAATTATTTATGATTAAAAGTCTCTTTACTTCAATGAATAATATATTAATGACAAAATTTGATTGTTAATTTAATAGCCTTGAAATTAATATTTGAAAAGTAATTTATAACTGACAATAAACTTAATCATTTG
This sequence comes from Stegodyphus mimosarum, assembly GCA_000611955.2. Classification (NCBI taxonomy): domain Eukaryota; kingdom Metazoa; phylum Arthropoda; class Arachnida; order Araneae; family Eresidae; genus Stegodyphus; species Stegodyphus mimosarum. The sequence goes on from KK121829.1 coordinate 150,433, forward strand.
AGTTAAAAAGTCGACTGAGTTTAAATGTTAAAGTAGCTTAAATATTTTTCCTCTTAATTAGATTTTTAACTGCGAATTCGAGAATCCAGTATAGGTGAACACTTGTAATTGTGTAGGCTTTTAGTGGTGAAAAACAATGCTAAAATCTATGGCATGGATATGAAAATTCTTCAGCACTTATTTTTTTTTCACTTTAAGATTTTATTTTCCATTTATACCGAAAGAAGTATTCTATAATTTCCAGAACTCTGTCTTAGGAAAATGAAACCCTCAGGAGTCAAAAAATCGAAATCCACAGCTTCTTTCTGAACATAAGTTTTTAAAACTGCTTGTGGAATATTTGTAAGCTTATAGAGTTTCAAATAGCGCAAATTTTGTAGTCCATATGACGGGTACTTATCTGACCAAAATAGCAAATTATTTGATGCATCTCGAGTTATGATCTCATATCCTATTTTTAGAGAGAAACACTAAGAGTAAAAACTTACTATAAACACTAACACGAGACAAAGCATGAACTGAGAGACAAAGAAAAAGGACATTGCGCAGGAATTTCATCAAATATACGGGTAAAGAAATACTGTAGGATTTCCCTTATTTTGCATAACAAATTTATTTTAAGTTTGATACCTTTCCTCAACCTCTCAACTTCCCCTATTATTTTCTCGCCAGGACGTAAATTTAAAGTTAAGTGAATATTTAAACGGAGGGAATCTCTGAGTTTATTCAGAGCGTGATTTCGCTAGCCAGCGCACATTTCGTTGCTATCTCGCTGTTACGTTAGTAAGCCTCTTAGCCATTTTGGATTATCATCACGCTTGCTAGGTTTTTGTGAGTCAACCTATTAGGCGTAATTTAACGTGCTAATCCAGCACTTTGTTATCTTAAATTCAACTTGAATTGATATTCTATACTTAAGTTTCACCGCAAGTTGACGGTGTTTTTGTAACGTACGAAGATCGTGCCTTTCTGTTAAACTTTGAATTAATAAAGGGTTACTTTTCACTCTTCTTCTGCGCTGGTAATTCATTTTCGCTTGTATGAAAATTCACCAGGTGCATTGTAGGATCTATTCTTAGTGTATGTGGAAGAATAGAGACAGATCTTACAAGTAGTGCCCGAACTAAAAGGTGGTGGATGGTGATTCTCCACCACAAGGATTTGACATTTGGGTTCCCTAATCCCCTGACGCGCTTTAAAAGGGGAAGTGTATATAGTATTTCTCCCTTCTTAGCATGTCTTCGTGGTGTAACTGTCAAGTACACTCGGCGCGTATCGAGTCCCGGCGAAGTCATTACTTACTTTTCATGTTTCCTGCTTTCAAAAAATAACCTAGTATCTCTACAATACAGCAAACGAATATAATCGTTGAGCTGAATAATGTAGTTTTTTCAAATCTAATCTTTTGCAGTTAAAAAAGTAGGAAGAGCTTCAGTAGTTGGAATTTATGGTCCAGTTGCAGCAACTTGGTCTCATGAATTGATTTTAAAACACCGATCTAAGTTTTCTATTTGAACTGCTTACACAGTTCGTTCAGGGTTTGGACAGCTATATCATGATATTCTCCAGACCAAATTATTAGCCTGTAAAATTCATGTCGCTTCCAAAATCTGAGTAAACATCATAAGGAATTAGGTCCATCCTAGGTGTAAATATCATTTCTTGCAGGCGACGTCATTGACGGTGAGGATAAGAATTCAATCTATTCATTTCGCACACCTCAAGGCTGGATTTGTCAGCATGCCGAGGATCTTCCCCATGTTCTGCTGCCCCCTCAATGGTCAGTGTTCAATATTATAGAGTACTTATTGGTTCAGTTTGGAATACTGGCTAAAATTCACTATCCACACATAAGAACTCTACAAGAATATTAGAAAGATTTGCAGAAAACAAATGGGATATATTATTCAACATCCAAAATTTATGCTTGCTAATTCTGAAAGGAGTTCCGGCAATCTTGAGCACAAAAGTCATTATTAATCCAGAAATTCATTTTTTTCCATTTGTTTCCTTTTTTTACCATTTTTACTATTTGTTACTATCCAAAAATTCATTTTTTACCAATTTTACCATTCGATTAAATTATCAAAATGCAACGAACAAAGGAAATTAGGCTACACAATACGAGCAATTATTTTAGTATATATGATACCCTCACTTCTAATGAATTTATTAGAATTATGAATGGAATTCACACTATTCCTGCTACTTATTTACTTTCGTGGTGACTTACAGACGGAAACATTACATTCAAATCACTTTGTCTCGGCGTCGCAGCTGGAGCTGTCTCTGCACTGATCAACTTAAGCATTGAGAGCATCCTATGATACAAAAAGGTATTTAATGACTGACGGAGGTACTGAGGCATCATTTTATCGATTAAGTGCGTGTGTGATGTAGAAGGCTGCTGACTTTGATAAAAGTCAGCTTGTGAATGCCGAAAGGCTAGGAATGAGTACTTCCGAAAAACCACTTTTCGCTTGTTGTTAATGAGCTGCCATTGTTAGGATCTGTGTTAACTGCCATTGTTAGGAAGGAAAAGAGAAGAAAATAAGATCAAACAAGTCGTAGACGGTGAGGATTTGGACATCTACGCTTGTTCAACGAATGCAGGCGTCGGAGTGAACCCAGTTAGTTAAGATAAATAGTGGTTGCAGGTTGGTGAACTAACAGCTGAAACAGTGCAAGTCTAATTAAACTATACCTAAGTATACAATTCAGTAAATTTTTTTGGATACTGAACTTTGGAGCAGGCATCCTTTTATGTACTTCTGTCAACCCAACATCTAAATGTTTGCAAGTAGAGTGAATCCGTAAACATTATGACTGAGTCATATAACATTGGAAATGATTTTTTGATCAGTTAATCATGATTTATTTTACATAACGTTAATGGTGATGTTAAGTAATGCTGTTTTCTAGGTGAAAAAGTTGATCAACACAAGCGCTGCAGGACTTAAGATACAAGGTGCCATACATGGTGGATACAGCCAGTGTGAGGCTGTATGCTTTAGGAAACGGTCGATAAGTAAATCTGCATCCAAGTGATTATATTGCAAAAGCGAATCAGTGTAACAGAGTACGTACTTGCAACTCTCTAAATAATCTTGATTGCATTATTATGAGAAACAACATTCGATTTACTGAGAAATTTTGTACAGGAGGTAACACTTTTTAAACAAATTTAGTGAAGAAAAATATTGTAGAATGTTGCATTTTTATGAGTAAACACAGAACTCTTTAATCTTAGTCTTAAAATCCTCAGCTTTAAAATATATTAAAGCACAAATTCAAACTCTTTTCATATAAACATTTTAAGCAGAAACTTTCAGTCAATTTTGAGTTTCAAGATCAAATTGACCATGGTTGACCATGGATGAGTTTCAGATCAAATTTATCATATGTTTCCGTTATCAGAGATAATTAAGAGAAAAAATTGTACGTTTCATCGAACAAAAATTTGACAATAATTAATTGTAACAAACAAATGTTATTAATTAAACTTCAACGAAAAAATTTCTTCAAATAGACATTTCCAGATATTTGAATTATAACTTTACAGTACGATTGGGAAAAATTAAGTCACTTTCTTAACTATGTACTTCATAACTCTGATTAACTATGGTAAGATCTTATATATTATTTTAATGCTATTGTGCAAATAAATTTGAATAAATAAATAAATTTGAATAAATAAATAAATTTGAAATTGTGTGTTCATTGAGCGTTTTATTTAAAAGTGCAATAGCAATCTCTGAGCGCTTTTCTTGAATCTAATTAGTGAATGCTAAGTTGAGATTTTAATTAGATTTAGTTAATTCTTTCGAAGCATATTTTTCGTTTTCTGTAACGTCGTTACTACTTTAGTAGAAATATTGGCCGTTCTGTATTTTAATAAATGTAAAGTATTCCTGTAAGTTTTTGTCGTCTTAGAGAAAATGTTTAGTGAAATAAAACCTTACAGATAGTCTGAATACCTTTATATTTTTATTTTCCTATTTTTGGTTTGAGATACTAAAGGCAAATTATATTTGATGTATTTTAAACTTACTTAGTGGAAATTATTTCATGATTCTTAATTAAAATTACGTCCAACTGGTTTTCACTCAGGCTTGTTCGTATCTATCTGAAAAGATCTTGAATCAATACTAGAGTATGAAATACTGGTAGCATAATTTATTTTCTATTAATTTTTAATATGTTTAACGGACTTTTGAATAAACCTGTATACATTAAGTATTTTTTTCAAACAGCTGTAAACATGAAGCATATTTCCTGATTAGACTAAAATGAATTTGAAATGTTTTTATTCCATAATATGCATTAAACCTCTGTATCACTGCGTTACGCTACAAATGTATTCGTTTAATATTTATTAATGGAGGTAAAATGTCAAGAAAGGTATTTCTTCATAATTGGGTAAATGCGAACTTCACCCACAAGATGAAGTACTTTCCACAAATGCTCTCACTAAGCATGCATATTTCTTTCCTAGTAAAGTAAGAAATACAAGCACAGACAGATTTATTCATCTTTAAGATCTGTAGGTAATTTAGAACAACTAAGCTTCCTCAAAGAGAAACAAGTGCACCATTAAAAAAGTATTTCCAAGTTGCATTTTATGGCAGATAGTGACTAAACGTTAATCTTACATAAAAAATAAACAGACACATTTTGATTCTGACCAATTCACATCTAAAAACTCTTAAGTGTTCGTTTTACATTCAAAAATAACAATAATCATAAAAATTAAGTAAATGAGTAAATATTCAGTATTCGGTCTACCTATTTTATTACATTTTGCTGTTGCTTCATAAAACGAATGAAAGGAAATTTGAAGAAATTTGGCAACAAGCTCATAAATAGGATTTCAGAATGAGCATTTTTGGCAAAGAAAACCAACAGTACTTCCAAAACGACATACTGCAAAAAAGAGGTATCAAAAACTAGCTAAAATATCGTTAACGTCATGTTTATAAATATTTAACTGAAATATCAATATCAAGCATGTAATCAATGTGTTCTTGCTTGTTTGTTTATGACTCATTCCTCCCGATCGACAGTAACATCAGACCAGGTCACTGAAATCAGAACAAGCCCACGAAATTCATCGTGGCAAAGGGTCAAAATTACGCCTGTCATTGGAAAGAACCTTGAGCACCATATAGGAGATAGTATGACTTTAATCAGTTCCGGCCCGAATTTGGAAGGCGAGCACCCCGGAGAACGGATCCGAGGGTGAGGGTCTCACATCCCTCCTCCCCTATATTTGGAATGTCCTCATGCCGCACATACTCAATACATTTACAAACATTCATGCCTTCCGCAGGATTCGAACCCCCGGCCCTTGACTACGGCAGTCAGCGCCGCTAACCAGTATCCTAGTTCGGCGGCTCTAATCAACGTAAAGACATTTGAGCCGGTTAAATAAGTATTGGAAATTATAAACAATGCCACATGAGATTTTCGTTGTTTGTTACATTTGTAAGATGAAAACGAGTAAATTTTCTTAAACCGTCCATCACGAAAGCCTCTCGTCCCTTAGGCAGAGAGTGTTCGCGTGTTTTGCCTCAGTCAGTTAAACATGATATGATTTATAAGTACTGCAATATCTTCATAAGTAATTAAAATTCTTCCCTCGATGATACAACATTAGAATTCTTAGCAATGCAATAACTATAATTTTTGACTATAGTGTTATACACACTGATACATATGTAAATATTTTCTGAATCAGAATAATAATTAAATTTTTGTTACAATTTATTGCATTCTACCGCTTACGAGGTTGGTCAAAACTATGGAAACACCGAAATAAAAACATATTGCTGTGACTAATACGGTGTAGGAAAACCGTTGGCATTAAAAATAGTTTGCAGTCATCTCGGAATGGATAAAGAGAGACTGTGATGGCCATTTTAGATGCGAAAGTCACACTCATGCTCAAAAAACGAGCTCTGGGTGATGTGAGCTGAGAGAACAGGAGCTCTGTTGGCTTGAATTACGGCATTACTATTGGGAGCAAAATTTGTACCGTGGGATGGACATAATCAGCCAAAATGGTGACATAATGCTTGGCAGTTATGTGACCTTCCACTATAATGATGGGTTCCATGAAATACTACGATATGGCTACCCAAACCATGACCGAACCACGCCATGTCTCACTCTGGGTAGCAAACAGTCTCTATCATATGTTTGGGACGGCATTGCTCTCCAGTTCCGATTTTATAACTTCGGCATCACTTTCTCCTCTTACAGGTATTTTGATCACACTAAGTGGCGTTTGAATTGCAGTCGCCCAAAAATACCCTGCTTGTGAAGCTCCTTTTGAATTGGTTTGGTGCTTACAAGGATTTCGAGTGTTGCATTGAGTTCAGCAGTCATTTTTGCGGCTCTAGTCCTCATATTTTTTCATCACAATCTTCTTCAATGATCGTCTATTATGATCACTCAACACACATTTTCGTCCACACTGTGATTTAGCGGATGAGAGTTTTCCTTCTTCCCTGCATGAGTTAAAAATCTTAGATACTATACCTCTTAAAACAGCAAACACTTCAGCTACCTTGGTTACGAAAACACGCACTATACGAGCTCCAACAATTTGCCCACGTTCGAATTCATTTAGCTCCGACATGGTGCACTCACAACTGAACAGAACTCTGTCTCGATAACGAATGATACTTGCAACGTATTGTGGATATTGTACAGGTGGCGTTTGTGAGCAAACACGTCAGCGCAACTAACAGGTTTTTAAAAGAGTAAACACTTCAGTTCAAACATGTATTTTACGGGGTGTCTCCATATTTTAGTCCAATCTCTATAAATCAACATATGCATTCATTCATTCAAATTCTTAATGTGGATATCCTCTGAAATAAAAAAAAATACGGATCTCTTAATATGAGAAGCTGTACACAGGAATATTTAATAAAAGAATGATATCTGCGTATGTAATTTTTAAGACGCTGGGTTTAGTTCTTTTCAGACGAAGCGATAATTCGCTCCAAGTCTGTTAGGAGTTTGATGCTAGCTTATGCTTCCAAAGAAAACGAAACTCTATCAGGAAAAGGAAACTCTTGAACCTTTTTCTAAAACTGCTCAATCTTCCTGTTCTAACATTAATCTATTATCTCATGGCATTATAAGTGTCTTAGAATATATTTATATATAATAATGTTTAATACGCTAACTTAAATCAATCAAAGTATTCACCCTTATTGTATGGAACTATATCAACTTTATTTTATGTTACTTTATGAAATCGATATTTAAGCTGCCAGCGTAAGTCCATATGCTTCAGACACTTCTAGAACTGTAATATGCTTTCGCTGGCACGTAATATAACGTTAGATCTCCCTATGAATTTATGATAATTTATGGTGTTTTTATAATTAATGCTTTTTAGATAAATATCACATCAAGAGCAAGCAAGAATTATATTTATCTAACATATAAAAGATTAACTGAATACTACGGAATTTGGATTATCCAGAGACTGACAGCTCAATGAAAATAGCACAAAGTTAGGCACATCATTATTTTATTAATGTACAAGAAATTCACAATGTGAATATTTCTGTTAATCAGTTTGATACAGTAGTGTAACTTAATTTGTGGCAGACACTTCTAATAGGCATACATAGAACAGTGTGTCTATTAAAACTTCAATGATAAGCTGCAGCAGTAAATTGGAAGATTGCCATTTACTTTAAGATCCTATAGAAGTACAGACAGTGATTTGTACCAGAGTTAGCTCTAGGTCTTGAAAGATTTATATCTCATCATTTCAAATTTGAATGGTGAAGTATGAATTGGACTTAAAAAAAGGAATAACAGGTACATACTAGAGAAGAATAGAGAGTAAACATCTTAGCTTAATTTATACTAGCCTTTGCAAGTGTGATTTATTATGCGTTTGTAAAGCTAAGAGAGTTTCAAAATTATAAAGTATGGAAAAAACATGCATTAATAAGATATGCAAAGAACGAAATTTATAAACTGTTATTGAGCCATTTCAGTGTTTTCATTTTTAAGAAATTTCTTTAACTGGAGAAGTAGCTTCTCCGTGAAGATCGTCCTATTGATCTAGATCTATTGGTGATAAGAAGATTACTTATCTAATACTGCCTGTTCAAAAGTTCCATATACGTCAAATTTTATATTTGCTTTTAATTCTTTATTCACCAATAGAAGGCGTTGAACTTCCTGAGCCCTATAGTTATTGGAGTTCAAATTACTACTCTTCTGCCATATTATATTTGCTTCTGAAGAAGAACTCATGTCATTGATATTGAATGATTAATTCGCTTTCTGAAATCCTATTTATTTTTAAAATTTTGTTCAATACTTTCATTTAAAAAAATTTGGGGGGACTTTAATTCCTTTTTTCTATTTAGATGAATAGTAAAAGTTTCAGCAGTGATTCAGCTTAAACTTGTGATAGATGAGTTTCACAACATCATAATAGCATAATTAACAGTCATTTGCATTTTTGATATCTCTGTGAATTCACATTCTGCAGAAACCTTTATAACGTGTTTTGCTAGTTTTCGTTTTGGCATCTCGAGCCATTGTGAAATCTCTGTAACTGCTCTGTAGATTTTCGAAATATACTAATTACATTACCTGTAAACAATGATATGCATTATACCTGTTTGCGTATTGAATGATACCCTGTTTTCGAATATCGCAAGCGCATGTCAGCCTGAGTTATTATAGAAAATTTGCAATGAATTCCTAACTTTACTCAATCCCTGAATTCCTATTAATTTATAGCGACCTTGTATATTCAAAAATTTTCTCATGCAACAAATAATGCCTAAATATAACAAAAATTATTTTGGAAATTAATTCAAATAAACGAGAATGATATCTGCAACTACTGGCTTTATAAATTAAATGAGCAATATCTAAATGTCTGTATTTTATATCCATTGCAGCTGAGTAAATTTATCCTTAAATACGTACTCATAAATTATATATAAATCGATGAAGAGTAAAGTGTATGAGAGAACACGTTTGAATTCTTTTAGGAATAATCGTTTTAATGACATTGTCTGCAGATCCTTAACTGTAAGTAGAAAAGTATGAAATTAATACTTTCAGGGAATTTCTGACTTTCCCTTTAATTCCTGTTTAGAAATCCACATCCGATCGTGTAAGGGCTTTGTAAAAGGCACTGGAAAAGAAAGCCACAAGGAATATTGCTGCAAAGGTCTTTGGAAAGAATCTTGCTGCTAAAATCTATAGTAACTAATAATACACTTAAGTAAAAGATATACATGGAATATAAAGTCAGATGCTTAAGTAAAACTGCAGGTTAGAAAGACAGCTAGCTTCAGGAATATTGCATTATAAATAAAAATGAATTCGAAAGTAAAAACGTCCCATATTTGCTCATATTATGGGTATACATTCAACTCATGTATTTTCTCGCATGAAGAAAAAAAACAACAATTCATATGCTGAAACATGTAGGCTGTCCAGAATTAAGCAACTCTATTTCAAAGCGGTCATTAGAAAGCAGTCATTAGAAAATCGTTAAATTTTGCGAGAGGTAATGAAGGGAGAGGAATGTCTTTCAGCAAAAAATAAGTTATTTACAAATAGCATCACCAGAAGGCGTTTTACTTCGGAAACATGTAGTAAATATATAAGTCTTTGTCGGCGTTCACCCAGTAGCTATTATAAAATTTAGAAACATTCGCGGAGATTTTGTTTTGAATGTGCTTGCTGCTCACAGATTGAGTACTTGCTGCTCACTTAAGTTTACAAGGTCTCGCTTTATTAGTAAAATTGTTTTACCAAAACACTCAATCCGCAGTAGCTGCTCCACAGAAATTTTGAGTTTTGAAGAGGATTCGAACAGGTTCAGTGAAAATTTAAAATCTTCTGAAAATGATATTGAAATCTGAGGAAACAGGATCATTTTCTGTTCGTCCTGGGAGAAGAAACACGTTTCTCCAGAAGCAATACAGGAGATTGTGCTTCAGGTGGAGAGGAAACAGTTCTGAACTTTCAGCCTGGCACTAATGTCCGGCGTGTAGCTGAGGCGTTGGATAGCCCACATTCAACTGCTCATCAAAGCTTACAAAATATCCTCCGATATTATCCTTACAAACTTTAACTGGTGCAACTGTTGCTTCCACTTGATTCTGAGGCTTGACTGCGGTTCTCACTTCAGTTTCTTGCTAGCTGTGAAGTAGTTTAGGCCTTGGAATATCCTCTAGATAGACGAAACGCAACTTCATTTGCACATTGCAGTGATTACTCACAACTGCCGTATTTGGGAGCCACAAGATCCTTGCCCTTAGAGTTTCCTTTGCATTCACCAAAAGTGGTGGCATAGATCCCAATGTAATTTTATTGAAGAATACGTCATCAATCGGTTCTCTTGTACTCTGTGGCTTCCCCAATCCCTAAACCACAATTCCTGTCATTTTTGGCTTTAGACACATTTCTGACATCTGGTTAGTCGTCATAATCCAAGAACTTTACCTGATCTTAAAGCCAGCAATTCACGACACATGCTCAACATTCCCCATCACACACTTCTGTCAACTGTGAAACATACTATCTTGTGATCTCAGATGATTGCTTAGAATGATGTCCATTAAGTGAAACAAGTTTTGTCGTATTAAAATTTGTAAGATTCTAAAAGTATTATAAAGATGTGGTTAAATGTGTAATTTATTTATGCGATGACCTCTGGTGGCGATTATTGTGTTTTCGATGAAAGATATTCGCATCCCTTCATTAAGTCCGCGACAAAATTTTGCACTTTTTTTATGTCTGGTTTCTCTTGCAGGCAGCTTTGAAATAGGATTTCTCAATTCTGAGTATTCTATCCATTACCTCGAAGTATAACCATTCGAATGATGATTCAGTTCACTAATGATGCTTAAGCTTATCTGAACCTAAGAATGAAGTTAATAATTTACAGAAAATGTTGTCAATAAATTATTCGTCTTAAATTTTAAAAATAAAAATAAATGATTATATTTCATCCTACGAAATCGTATATAATCAGTATGAAATGTGCTATCTTCTGGGAGAGGTTCTTCAGGCTTAAAAATGACAAATTTGCAATTCTATATAAAAGACTAATTGTGTGTGTATTTTATTTCTCTACCAGTTTAGCTTCAGTCAAGAAAGCTATGACGATATTCAGATGCAGAGATGGAGGTGTGAGGGCCGTATAATCATTTGGAACTTAAGTCAGGAACTCTTGGAAATTAATTTTGAAGCTTAATGTACTGAAGGGAATGTTATGTAATACATACTTAGCTATACTTCAGTTGTTGAATTAAAATATCTTAATTGTAATGATTTTTCTTAATTCTGTTATCAGACTTAAAAGTTATTAATTTGTTTTTATTTTCCAGTTGATCTTAATCTTTTTTTTTGCCTTGTTGAAAAGTAATTGTTGTCATTTAATTTTTGGCAGTTTTGGTTAACTCTGAATTTAAGTTGCTTGAGTATTTATTTTTTTCTTTTTTTCCCTTAAGGTAGTTTGGTTAACTATTTAATTATTTTTTTGTTAATACTTAATCTTAAATTGTTTTCTTAATGTTTAATTTCTGGTTAAGTTGACCCTTAAGGTCAATTTTTTTAAAAACACTTTTAAAGTTATTTGCCTTACACAAGTTGGTTCAAAGTTTAATTTGGTTTTGTTAACGTACCCCTCTTTCTGCTAAGCTGGAATCCATATTTTCTGACTCTGGTGGTCGTGTTTGGTGTTGTAGAAAACATAAAAATTTCTCTATGTAATTATTATATTTCCATTGAAGAAAGTTTCTTCGGTCTTTTATTAATTTGGTATTTAAAAACAAATCCTTAATTCTTTTCTAAAAAACTTTTACGTTGCATTTGGAAATCAAGATTTACGACTTTGTTTTGACGTTTGCTTGCTCTGCCAGACAGTGGTCTGAAAAATATCTTTCTTCAAGTGCGAAATCTGCACCCTGCTGAATCAGCTTGTTTTGTATGCAGCTACGCCACGCCAAGGTTGAGGGCTCGGGGTGATTCGCATTCTTACAGGCGCTCACCATGCTAAAATGGGACCCTGAACGAGGCTAGCTTCTCCTTGTCAGGTTGATGACCCTGGAGGGTCGCTTGTCACAATGTGGAATCAGCGATTATTCGCCAACTTCTGTCTAACCAACCCCCTTGCCTTCACCTTCCAGTTTTTGATTCCGCTCCTAGGGTTGTCATGCACTTGGCTGGTTTTGGACCGTCTCGGATCGCCAAACGAGAGGCTGGCGAGAAGAAGAAAAGGGCCTGCAGCGATCTACGGGGAGAAGGGAAATTTTTCTGAAGGATGTCGACAGACCAGAAAGCAGTTTCTCCGTCCCGAGTACTCTGTCTACGGAACAGTGGAAAGATGACTGAAGAATTTGCGGAGAGAAAACCACCTATGGATGGCGTGCGCAGAAAGGACGGAGCCCAGATAGAAGGGGCGGAAGGCTCTAAAACTTTCATTACATGCCCATCTTATTAACTTACATTCTCTTTCCTTTTTAGATTCAATATGGCAGAACGTTTCTTCAATGTACACTGTTAAGTAATTTTGATTTCTTGTGGAGATCCCCTCTTTGTAGTGTAAACGGTATGTTACTTTATTTTTCTCACTTCTCTGGTACCACCACCACATAATGTATATTGTTACTAGTTCTGTTTACCTTTAATAAATGAAAAATTTAATTTAATTTAACTTGTATGTTTTCACTTATAATTTAGAACACTGGACCCAATAAATTTAAATAAAACTTGAACGGGTTATTGCCCAAATCTAAACACAACGCTTTGTTAGTAGTTTACTGTTGGAGTATTATCTTGCACTATTTACTGTTATATTTGAACACACAGGTTTTACTGTCTAAATGTTGTTTTGTCTTGTCTGTCACACAATTTTACACCCTTGCAGTATTTATTATAGTGTTATGATTTAAAGTTGGTTTTTCTTATTCTTGACTTTCATGTGTATTGAACATTGAAAACTGTAAAGTAGAAAAATAACTCCAACAGGAAGAAAGCCGGTGAGAAATTGAAAACGTTTTGATTTCCCAGAAAAGCTTTATATAATTTTAAAAATGCGATACAGAAACTCTTTTGCTCATTGAATAAAATATTCTGAGAAAGCATATTTTTCTATAAAACCAACAATAATATAAGACTGAATTTCGATTTATAATTTAAGACTAATTGCAAACTTTCTGTAAAATTTTTGACGTATAAAAGTTTTAGACATATGCAATATATTTCATGTAAGCATTATATGTAGTTATTAATATCTTACTCTGTGCTAAAACTGTGCGTAAATGACTGGCTCTGCAGTGCATCTATAAATATCTAAATAATATAAATAATTATCTTTTTCTTTCAGGAGGAACATTTGATTTGTTATTTTTACGATTAAATGAGGTTTGAGAACTTAAGCAAAATAATTTAACTAGTACATTTAAAAGACATTGTTTCCTTGTAATTAGGTTTAGATGAAATATAAAACGGAAAATATGAAATTTTTGCAAAAAATAATTTAAATTCTTTGGAATTAATGTAACAAGACGTACATGCTGCAATCAATTCCCTTTCTCATTGTGTTATGATACTAATATGGAAGTGTGTATCGAAAACTCTTTTTACTAATTCGCACACAAAACATATCACTTTGAAGACTATAAATGTTTTAATTATGTATATAAATTCATGGAATGTATAAGTTTGGTTTAACTGTGAACTGGCCTACTTTAATTTCTGTCTCTGCGAATAAGAAACAGCATTTAAACTAACTTTCTTTTATTTTCATATCCTTTTTACACAAACAATTGAAAATTAACAATTTATAATATTATTCACCAAATGAGCAATTAAAATCAAACTTTTGAATCAAAAGCACAGAAAATTAAAACAAAATTCAAAGCAGTATTCATAAATCAATGAAATTAGCAATTATATATACATACTTAAACTGGTATAATGAAGTTATACATTTAAGAATACATCTAAGATCAATGCATTGTTTTCAAAAACATCCTCAAAGAAACACAATTTTTGCACAATATTAGGGTTCTTGATATTTCAAGATCAAAGTTTATGACACGCATTTCACAGAAAACAATGCTTCATCACGAAACGTAATTACAAAATAACGTAATATGAATATGTATATTTGTATATCAATGACACGTGTTTTCGTCCAACTCTGCGCGATTAATTCGAGCAGGTAAAGTACTAAAACACCGATATCACAAACCGCCACCAATAATTCAGATGCGTTTTCTTATCATCATTTTCCTTTTCTCTACCAAAAATAACAATATCTTTCAGACTTGTTTTCCATCAATTCTCGACAGTCTTCTTTTTTGTTCTTAACTATATTCTTTTGGACTTCCATAAAATATTAGTGTAAAGTGTCTATATTCTATGACTTGTCATAGCAGTTCACAATATAAGAAAAACATGTTTTCCTTTTTATATATAGATTTCTACACCACAAAGTATTTTATACTGAACACTTTTTTTTTTTGAACAAAGTATTTTATACTAAAGTCTTTGTTACTGCACAAAAGGTAAAGACTATTTCCAACTCGCGTGCTTGCGTAAAAAACTTCCGAACACATTTCCATTGCAAATTATAATGAATCTTCTGAAAAATATAAAGTTTTCAAATTTTTCTAATTTTGATACATGAAGCAAAAACATTATTTATTTCAAATGCAAATAATTTTTTTTAAATATTCCACTAATAATGCATATATTTTGCTCACATTCTATATTTTAACAAACATATTTATTCAGAATACAACAGGACAAAATAATTGTAATAAAAAGATCGTAAATTTTAAAATCATTTTGATTGTTTGTATCTTAGGTTTGAAAATTACTGGGAATTTAAAAGACTTAACGTGCAAGAATATTATTGTAGAAAGCACTTTTAATTCAAAAAATATCTATTCGCTCTAATGCTTTGAAATTAATTATTATGTTTGATTTATTACTTCGTTCAAAGTTTTATTTAAATAAATACAAATAAAGTATCTCTAAGTGTTAAGTACAAAATAGTTCTGTTAATTTTGTTTGCTTGCTTTATATATAATTTATTTTTACACAGTGCAATTGTTTACATTTAGAATCTATATCCTATAATACATGCTGTTTATTGTTTTACAGCCAAACGAAAATATATCATCAGGTTCTTTATTTAATTTTCAGAACACGTAATAATCTGTACATTTTCGAAGTTGAAAACAGCTCACATTGGTTGTAGGTTTTGGTCCACAAAGACATCCACGTTTTGCAGCCTTAGTATTGTGTTTTAATTTAGTAATGTAATGCCTGTACATGACTATATATGTGCTATTTAACACATGTACATTTTTTGGAAATCTGTTTTAAGAATAGAATTTTATAAATATGAATAAGAATTGGAAATATAAATCAGTCAAACTTCTTCATTCCATTACAGATTATTTACAAGAAACTCAACAAAATTATACGTAAATCACTGCAGACTTTGGAACAGATGTCTCATTGACAATATTTCAGAAGGTAAAACCTAAAATGTAGCAAAGGTCAAATTCCATTCAGTTCAACTCATCGAAATGTGGAATCTACGCATTTTGCCTTCGTCACTATAGGTAAAAGTTAGAGAAATCATGATTATCTTTTAATATTTGAGGTTTTTGAATGGATGTTTAAACTTCAGAATGAACCGTCATGTATCCTACAACAGACGGTTCACCGGGCGGAGATAACAATACGAAGGTGACAGAGCTGATGAACCGCAGAAGAATGCAGTTCGTGAGTGAAAAATTCGCGCTTCATATAGTTCAGAAGAATTTGTGCCCGATATGACAATACACAGATATACAAACACACAAATATACACCACTGCCGAATTCTTTGGACAACATGCTTGGTATTTTGTTGTCATCACTGAGTGTTCTTGAAGACAGTTACGATGGGTGACTTATTTTGTGACGCACACACTTTGGTGTGTCCCTTCTTTGCATCGTATCTATCCGACAGCTGCAAGGAGATCTTCTCGCGGGTAGATCTACAGGAGGGTTATCTTCGAATGGTCGCAATCTGGAAGAGGAAACTCAACAACGCTGTAAAGAAGATTGGAATAGGACTCGTTGTAGCAGCGGTAGACCTTCCATGCTGCATGGCTGCAGGTTTTTCTCCTAAAAATGAAAATAGTTTCAGGGGTTAAAAATATTTCAAATATTTTTATTAAATTAAATTGAATGTATAAATTTATTGGGAATTAAAGTTAATACTAATGTATTTAAAATTATTCAGCATCGCATTTTAAGATAATGGCTATTATTACATATTCAAGCACATATTAGCTTGAAGAATAATACCAACAGTTATCAAAAGTTATCCTTTCTCGCTAAATCAGTTATATGAAAATTTATACCTTTAAGTGGCTGTATTTGAGGAAAGTCTTCTGACGAAAACGTGCCCGTGATTTATTTTGCTTAGTACAAATCAAAAGAATCTTAATGAGGTAGCTCATTCCGTGCGAAATAGAACTTCACAAAAGCTACCCTGTTTTACGAAATTGAACCACTCGGCTACTGATGACTACTATTCTGCTTCGTAGATTTCACATGTGATTTAAGCAGAATAGTACATAGCGTAAATGATATTCAGTAGTGTTTTCTGATCGATACGTCCAGCATGAGTCAAACAATATTACATGTTTAATAATTTAGAGTTATGAAGTCTATTAGAATTAGAGACTAACTTCATCAATCAGATCCATAAATACATATATATATATATATATTTATATATGTTTATGGATATTATTCCTGTATGTCTATCCATGTGTATAGGCGTGCGTGTGTGTGTGTTTCCATACAAAGGATAGAATGTTACACCTGCATGGATTCAGATATATGGCAAACTCTCACATAAAAATGATTCTGCTTTTTGGAAGATATTTTATGAAAGAAAAAAGTAACTTGCTTTCTCGATGGAGTTCTACAAGAAACCAAACTGAATTTTCCTGACTAACTCGAAATATTTAAGTTAACATTCAAACATTTTTTTAATATAAAAGTAAATTAATAAGTGATAGATAATATTTTTAGCCCTAAGAAGCGTTATCCCAGAAGGGCTATTAGTTTCAAAACGGGATTTTGCGTTGAATCACCATAAAAGTCTGAATCACCTTTCCAATTGTTGTCACCAAATATTATCCCTCTGTATTATATTTAAATAAATTAAATAATGAAGAATTAGCATGAACGCATGCATGTGCTTCGTGTTGTGAAAAAAAAACTGTACCTAGGGGCATCCGATTTTGAATACCGTAGTTTTCACCCCAATATGGACACCTGGAAGCCCGAATTTGACTTTCGAATTTGCTTTATTGTGTATTTCATATTTTGTAAAACTTTAACGAATTTTTTGATTAACAAATTCAATGGTTTCAAAGCAAACAATGGCAACAGTGTACGAAAACAAAAGCTTTTTTATTTCCAGCGGGTGAGACTGTCTATCGGAAATTCGAAGATATGCTAACGATGTTTTTAAATATTTTTATCCCAAAGGAACATTAGCCCAAATGTCCCCAAACGTGTATATGTGTGTGTAAATGAAACAAACATCCCTTTGCGGGTAATATAAAATCTGAAAGCTTTCACATTTTTTTTGTTTTGTTTTTTATATGTTTATATTCAGCGTTTGTTTTCTCTTATAAAAGTATCTACACTGTTTTCAAAAAGTCGTTTAGATGCCGTATTATATCTAATGGAATATGTTTGTTTTATTTTTCCTTTTTTTGCTTGAGATTAGGTAAAAATATCAGTTTATAACAAAACATTTATCATACAACTTATTGAAATAATTTATTACTTGTTATATGTTGTTATTCATCTCATTAAACTGCTCTTCAATAATTTTATGAATATGTTTTAAAATGCTTCTAATCGTATTTGTAAATTAGAATGCTACTTTTGTTTGCTATAAATTAGTTTTACTAACGAAACTTACGATTCAGCAAACGACTAATATTTGATTGTATACAAAATCACTGTTTCGTACATAAAGAAGTATTACTTTTTAAATAATTTGAGAAAGTCCTTTAAAATAATATCGAAAATAATATATTAAATCATATGTAATGTATTGTAATTTGAAGGACTGCTCATTATTTACTTAATCTTTCATAATGTGTCATGTAACAAAAATAATGTTCACTTTTATGCTTTGTATTTTATTATTTGGAGAAAACAATGAAATGAATTCAATTAAATCCTTCTACAGAACTTACATCACTTTTTGGTGGCTACTTTATTCAATTACATGGCGAAGAGAAGACTTTATTTCACGAATGCAACTTGAAAATAATCTCCAAAATATACTTTACTAGAGATTATATTTCTTGTTTTAAATTCACTCTGCAAAGCAATTGCAACCCTCTGGAATTCTCATTAACAGAAGCGACAGTTGCAGTTTAAAGAAAAAATAATCTGTTCAAGAGTTTTCGCCTAAACAAAGAGCCATCGCGAGTAAATTTTTCATTTTGCAGAGGCTTAACAAATGAGAACACCTGGTAAGAAAAACCAGCGAAATATAAAAATATTTCCACGAAACGCAATAAAATATATTTCTGAGAATGATTAATCAACAACATTATCATGGTGCATCCACGTGTTGAATGATTAAAAAAATCTGAAAGCGAATCTGAAAGAATTTTGCTTACCCACCTGACTGCGAGTAAGGATTTTGCCAGTAAAGTATTTAGACCTTTTAACATAATTTGAAACTTTTTTGTGTTGTTTACAGTTTTGCATTTTAATTAATTCGTTAATCTTTTAAAATTTATTTTAAGTAACTCAAGCATTTAAATTCAGCAGTGTCTGTGACGTTTCTCCAAGATTAGTTTAGTTTTCGATCATATCTCTTTCATGTAGCCAAGAGAAACAAACAAATCGAAAGGGAAACGAACAGCTATTTTAACTGCAGATATATTTCATTTGCATTACTTTTAAAGCATTAATGATTAATAAATAACAAAAAAAAAGGAAAAATCTGAATTGGAATAAATATAACTGCATATTCCTGCAACTTTAAAACCAAAATAGACAAGAAAGATGATGCGCAATTTATTAATATCAGTCACTTATAAATTTATATGTAGTGATGAAAAAACAATTATAATTTCTAAACGAGAAATGAGTGCAATGCTTAGAATGACAATTTCAGTAGAAAAATTATACACGTGAATAAGACAGTGATTAGAAAATGGCATAAAGTCTACATTATTACACATTTATGTGAAATTAATGAAGTGAAATAAATTTTTAAAAGCCCTTTCTCATCCTTTTGATTGTTTTCAGAAAGTATGTGAAAGCCTGTCACAGTTACGTTTGTTTATTATAGAGAAATACGGCAAGGCGTACGAGAACTATCTATTTAAGTAGAAAAATGGCTCCGCAAGAAACTTCTAAAATAAACTTGCACAGATTCATTTTACACGTGAGGAAAACAACAAAAATTGCAACGTAATCAGAGCAGTGCGAACTCTCTTGGACTATCACCATTTACCAACCTTAGCATTACTTATTTCCTTAGCCTCGGTTCCTAATAGAAAAAGTTCTATAAATTATTGCGGTAAATTTTGTCACATTTCCTGATGCAATACATTCAGTTATGCAAAGTTAATACGCATATTTCAAATATGCTACGTTTATTATTCTGCTATTCCATTTATGTATTAAATGTGTGAAATGTCTGACAAGAAAACCACTATGGTAATACACAGTGTGTTCTAAAAGTCCTGTGCGTCAATCTTTCAAGTACTTATTAGAAATTCCAAAATAAATATTAATGAAAAATCGTTTAAATGGATGGTACACTGGTACTGTTACAAGACAAATATTACTTAAAGTTTCAGTTGCAGTTTATGCTGTTCGGACGGACATGTCGTTTCATCAAGCACAAAGAATTTTGCGATTGAGCATTATTTTACAATGTATTCTTACGGAAAAGTTATTGAAGCGTTTAGAAAATATTTCCTAATGCTTGTGAACCTAATAAGACGATGATTTCACTTTGTAACTTGATTTCACGAAAATGGAATTGTTCAAAATATGAAATGCAGTGGCCGTCCATTTTTTTACTTAATTTTAAATTTATATAGAATGCAAAAAATCAAATTTATGCACTGAGAAGTAATTAATGCTCATTCATAAAAATTTGTTCTGTTTGGAAACACTGATCACCATCTTGCACAAAAAAGTGTTTGTAAAGCTAACATATTAAACTGAAATTTCAAGTGACGTATTACTTTGAAAAGGTACACAGCTATCTATCATCCACTGAAGCAGCTTTCCATCAACATCCAGTTTAGAATTTCCACAGTTTTTAAAACTTTGCTATGCACTGTTTTTGGATTACTAACGTTGTGGTTAGGTATGCATGTACGTATTTCTGTCGAAATATGACGCCGTACAGCATTTAGAAAGACCATTGAAAGCCAATTCTCATATAAAACGCATTGTTAGTATAATATGAAACGTACCATAAGGCACCAATTAGATGTTCTCTCTGATCGATCAATTCTTACTGAGATATATTCCATTTCGCTTGATGATAAGTCTGTGTGCCAGTACTTCAAACGCCGATACGCACTTCTTTCAACAATATGACGCTTTTATTTGTAAGCTTTTATCTCAGGAAATAGGAAGCATCTGTATGGCGCTTTTATTTGTAAGCTGTTCTTTTAGGAAGCAGGAAGCATCTGTATGACACTTTTATTTCTAAGCTGTTATCTTAGGATGTAGGAAGCATCTGTAAGCAACTGTAAAGCCCCTTACTTTTATACCGTCGACCTCTCCAGCTGAAGCAATTTCTCTGAATCAGAGATAGCACAAATATAGAGCTGAATGATAAACATAAAATGAAAGATATTGGAACCTACTACTTGAAGTGAATGTGCTAAATGTGGGAAGATAAATGTAAATAACGATTCGTTTCATTGAAACATTATTTACGTATTTTCCCACAGTAGAACTTGAGTACTTCGAATTATTAAGCTAATGACATTTACTGTATAAAAGCCTATGAGAGGAATGCATTTAATACCTTATATTCCCCTCAATTTAAGACAACCATTGGGGCGGTGCATAAAGCCCAGGCCACCAGTCCAAGAGTGCAAAAAAATATCGTTCACATTTTTAATTCAATTACCGATTATTGATATGAGAGGAATTTTTGTGAGAGAGAAAAATAAAATAATGAGTGTCCTCTCTTAAAGTCGAAAGCACGACTTCCGAATAACCGGTTTGGTAAGCTGATCATTATAGGAAACGTGAGCTTGGAAGGATGCTTTAATTCTTATGCATATGTTGCAACCTCAACCTATGTCTAGCGGACTTCGTGATGGGTATTCTAGGTCAGTTAATCAAGTAAGAATTTATAAAACTCTTGGTTGAAAAAAATTATTCGGAAATGCGAATGGTCACAGATAGTTCAGTTTAATATGAAACGGCTGCCCTGGAATAGAAGAGCCTGAATTCGAGTTGCAGCGGGGAATGAGGCTATCATACCGAATTTGACAAAACTATTATTTAATTATTTGGAAAAAATTCGTTATCTTTAGTATATGAATGTTTTATGTGGATCATAGTTTTCCAAATCTTTAATGGAGAGAGTTGAAGCCTTATGAAACCCACTCATATTATCTCCAGTCACATTATCTGAACGGCGCCAGTACAAGATTTATTTCTATACCTTTCCCCGATAAGTGCACAGCATCACATGAGCCAACCATTTTAACGCTTTCATTTAGCATGTCTCCCTCACAATTATTGTTATCAGCGCATTTATAAAAGCATTTCTGACGACCAAGGAAACAATGAGAACGACATTTAAATTCTGAGTGCAGGATCGCTTTTTATTTCGTTCCAAGAATTACGCCGTCTTTTAAGTGAATATAACGCAAACTTTGGAAATTAGAAGCTAATCATATCATTCCTTCCTAGTGTTGTAAGTTTTATTTTTTTGATCTTGTATCATATAATACAAAAAGTCTGACATACTATTACAGCATCTTAAATACATATAGTACTGTATAACTGTCTATTAAAATATATAATACTTTTATTTCCTTAAGAGGAAACTGCTTAGGTATATGAATTGTGCAAGTTTAAAATCGGTCACATGTAGACAAAGTATGTTCAGAGGAAAGCTGATAATAATGTGTCGCTAAAGATGGTTACAAATGGACTTTAAAGTACACGTTTAGGAACATTAGAAATTAATTGGATGGGGTACAGATTAAAACCACTTTTAATATAAATCTGTATCGAAAGAGACAATTTAAATAAGGACATTTACATCAGGTTATATATTGAAAGAAATAAATCAAGTGCTGTAATTTAGTTCATCATAAGTATTAGAAAAAACATTTCCAGTGAGCTCAGGTTTAGTCCCCAGTAGACTCTGAACAAAAATGTACATTAACGTTTTTCCTCAGTTTATGTCTATATGATGTCCCTCATTCTATTATAAATATTTGCATATTTCATAAAAGTAACTATTATGAATTTTGTTCGTGCGGCTCCATATTTTAAATGCCTTGCACATCATATAGATAGTATACACTTAAAAACACCTAAGCTTTCTCTGAGATTCAGACCCTGACCAAGCTAAAGTAATTATCGTTAGCCGCTATACGATCACGACGGCTGCTTTCTACATATACGTTTTACGAAGCTCAAGAGATCCACTTAAAGAATGGTTTCTGAAAGCATTTTCGAGTTTTTTATTAGTTACGTTTCACACTTTGAAAATGGATGGTGTATTAAATCATATGAAGGATTTTTCAAAAATGTTATGAGATGCAAATACATAGAGGAAACCTAACCTCTAAAAGAAAGTATTTTGACAAAAAATAATTATCTGATAATAAATTATTGAATGAAACATTCCATTTAGAAAGATATGAGGTATCCGAGAACTTAAGCAGCTTCATGATTATAAAAAATAAAAGTAAGCGATATGAATTTAAGAATTTTCCCGTCATTAAAAAATAATCTGCTCTGTTAAATCTATGTCATTAGTAACTGAAGTATGCTTACTGGAAACAATAGCAGCAACGCAATATTGCAACAATAAAAAAATCATGTTGCATCTCTTATAAAAGTAGACAGTGTGCCTGAGGAGATAAATGAGCATCAATATTTTCACATCACTCTATAAAATGTTTTCTCTCTCCTTTCCGCATGCCTTCATACTGTAATTTGAAGCATACTGAACGCGTATTCGAGAGGTCTAGCGCTTTTCGTCCCAAGAGGGTATTGCACATTTTCACCTCTTGTGCTTCAAAAAAACCTAAAAGTTGATGAGTGGTATTTCGTCATCACCAGGATTTGGCGATAGGATCTCCAAATCCCCTATTGCCTTTAATGAGAGAGTACATATTGGAAGCATACTCGAAGTAATATTCGAGAGGTCCAGGGTTCGAATTCCGGGGAGGGCATTTTTCACGTCTCCTGCTTCCAAAAAAAAAAACACCTGATGATTCTCTACAACTGAAGGTCAATTTCTCAAAGCTGACCAAATTCACAGAAGAATGAAGTCGTTTACAAATGTATAACTTGTATGTTTGGCTTCATGATAACGTGTTATCATCCATAATTAGCATCTGATTTTATTGACTTGTAGAATCCTCATGTTATATCAACGAACGAATTTCAAAAACGTACAACGCAGTCGCCGGGAATCGAACTCCAGACCTCCCGAATACACCTCGATAGTGCTTCCAGTTACAGCACCAAAGCACGCGGAAAAAAAGATACCTTATATACTCCCCTTCTTAAAGGGCGACTGGAAATTAGGCGACCGAATCAAATCCTGGTGGAGACAAATTATCGTTCATCACGTTTTTAGTTCGGACACCACTTGTATACATTGCTCTGTAAAGTTATCTAGAATATTTCGATGTCAGAAACTGAAGAAATCCTCAGTGCCGTCTTCGGGATTCGAAATCCGGATCTCCCGAATGCGCATCAAGAGTGCTTCAAAGTTTATAAACTGCTTGAAATAATAAGATCATACTTCATACGTTTTTTAAAATTTATTAGTGTTCGCAATTTTCCCTTCCCCCTTAATGGAGTTTGAAAATTCTCGTTACTTTGATTTAGAGTGTATTCAGAGCAAATTGCTGCAAAAAGTAAGCTGTAGGAAACTATGAATAAACTTGATTGATTACGGATAACAAAATAATATAATTCCTTAATGGTACATTAAGCTGCATGCAATGTGCCGACTTTCGTTTGGCAACTTGCAGAAACTTGAATGTTTCATGCTCGCACATACCTCCTAAGTAAATTGGGAATATCTATAAAACTTATTTTGACTGCATTTTGATTTTAAATGAAGTATCGTAGGCAATTTGAAATAAAGATATTTTTTCCTCTGAATTAAACTGAGTAATTTGAATACCATGTGGCAAATCAGCTTGTAAAATTACTTCTTTATATAAAATGCGTGTAAGAAGTGTTATCTGTAAATTTTAATTTGTTCTGTAATTGAATATGAAATAATTAAGTACCGAAATTATTTAAAAACAGAAATTTAGAAAACAGAAACAGAAATTTCTTCAAACACAGATTTTAAAATAAAATTATTGCATATGCAGAAAGAGCTTCATTTGTTTTTAATATGTAAAGAATATATTAAAACTATGTGTAGTTCTTTAAATTTATTTCGCTAAATTTTTTAAATACGTTACACTGCACTTTTTGTAATAATGTATTGAGGAATCAAAATGTAGCAACTGATGCCATGCTGACAAAGCAAAAACATTTAAAAATGCAGTTGCTTTTACAGTAGCAGCTATAGTTTCAATCAGTTATCGTTAGAATATTTCTCTTCTTTCTTAAAACAAAAGGACAGCATTAAAAAATCTCCAGTAACATGGCAAGGATTTAAAAACCGAGCAAATAGAAAATAACAAATACTGGATTGTTTCAAATGCTTGTTAGATGTCTACTGGCTTCGAAACAAAACACTGTGTTTTATGCAAATGGTTTATGTCATGAGCAATGTCAACGTCAAGCGTGGCTGATGCAATTTTAGTATTTGCTTCTTTCAGCAAGCATTAAGCATTGGATATTATAAACATAATGTCAATTTCGGATCCCAGTCAATTCAGGTTGTTTCTTATACGGATGTGAGGCAAATTAATGATGAATTGTGATTAAAGCAAATACCAGTTGCGCGTAGACATGGAGTCCTATTGCTTCAGAATAACGCTCGACACATACGGCAGTGCCAACCATTCAGGAAGTCAAAATTTAGAATACAAATATATCTCATTTTCTACACTCTTCTGATATATTCCCAGCATATTATCATTTCTTTCGACATGCCCCAGGAATGCTTTGCGAACGACACAGCTATCTATTTCTTTTATCACTGAGATATGGATTTGATTACCGTGTTATAAATGACCTGAGCACACTCTGGCACCAATGCATTTATGTTGATGAAAATTATTTTGATTAACCAGGTTTTCTTTTTAAGATCTTCTTTGTAAATCGTCCTTAAAATCAGTTATTTCTTTGCAAAGCTTAACACGTGGTATGTATGAATAACATTTCAAAGAAATATGCAATTGATTAAAAAAAGAGTTAAGTGTATAAAAACTTATAAAAAGTTGTATACTTATAAAAAGTTGCTTCGTACAATGCTACGTTTTCGCTGTTGACTACGAAACAAGGTTCAGTGTCATCGTGGCAGTTTTTATATGAAGATAGAATACTTCTAAAGCAAAGCAGATGTCCTACTGATTTCACTGATAATATTATGGCAATGATACACTCTCATTATTTACCACACTTCACGCCTCTGAGTTTTACATGCTTTGAAATTAAATCTTTGAAATGAAAAGGGCCGATTCGAGAGTTGCGATGTATAGGAATGTTTTATGCGAAAGTACCCTGACAGATCATTTTGGTAATATGTCAAAGAAGATCTTAAGTCATACCTTTTTGGAAGTAGTTATTGAGATGGGTTTAAGATGAGAAACATGATGAATAAGGTGGTTATACCATGGCAGAAATTCCTTTCTGCTAAAAACAATTTACGTTTTTCTGTTCAAATGCCCTTTATTTAAAATATGGCATCCCCTTGAATGGTCAAAAGACATTGTAACTTTGTTTGTACCACACAATCCTTTGTACTATGTCACAAACTTTGAAGTATAGTGTCCCAGACGAAAGCACTTCACACATTTTTAATAGAGAGTACTGACGACTTCTAACATCAAAATTCAATTATTTCAAGTTTTACCTATATGAAACGAGTTTCCCATGAACCTTTTTAACTGAGGAGTAGTTCAAGCTTGTGTAAAGACTATCTCATTACGTTTTCAGTAACAACATACGCACATTTTCTTTAAAGCTAGTTTAAAAAAAATAAAGAATACTTTTTTTATTCACTTACTGAAAGCTTACTTAAGTTTCGAAACGAATATTCCAAAGGATATCCCTTTTATAGTTCCAAATGACTTTTAAAGATCCGATGTGGAATAAAAGACTTAAGGTCTCAGGAGATTTAACATTCTTTTACAAGAGATATAACTGCTTAAACTTCGGAAGTTCTTCGATAGTCGTTGAGATGGTATGTCGTAAATATGTCCACATCCTTCTTTCACTAAAGTAACAGTAGCAAGCGATATAATAAGATAAAGATATCAGTAGAAAAGGTACTTGCAAGTTGGATTTCCGTGATCTAATCTTTTTCATTAACACAGCTGAATAATGTTCCGTTAAGAGTTTATAATTCTGTTAATTATTGAAAAATATGTTTTTATGTTTTATGTTTCAGTTGTTTGTATTTTCTGAAAAACAATAGATCAAAAATTATATTAGCATATGTGTCTTGATGTAAATAATTTTGATAATTACATTAAACATTTCATTTTATGAAGAAAAAGTGATCTTTCTAATATGAGATTTTGGACCTATCTGAAACTGCAGATTTAACTTCCGAACATTCTTCTATTTTGTGTTCTGATATGCAAGTCTTACAGTAAGAAATGTCATTCTATTACTGTCTATTTCTATTACTATTCAGGTCGAAGCATATAAATATCGTATTGCAAAAAAGCATAAGGAATTAAAAAATAAATTCTTATGCCAAATAATTTAATTAATAGTATCAAAAAGCTCTTATAATGTCTGATATTTCACGTTTTAAAAGTGATTAAAACATAAAATTTTTAACCATATTATTTGAAAAATCGCCAGATAAATAAACAAAGAAATTTTAATGAATAACTGATATATATAACTTAAATACTCTTCAAGAGATGTAGCTATATATGGAAAATAAATCAACAAGCCATTGATTCATGTCTGTGCCTTATATAAGCTGTTATCCAGGTTGGCATTCACTCGTACATTTGGCGGATAACTTTTTGTTGGATTTCTTACTAACTTCCTTCAACTGGCGAATTATACTGACAGCAGTCTGGCGCTGTCGGAGACGTCTGCTTTCCCAGATGTGCTCAGTTGGTGAAAGATCTGGCGAATAAGCTGGCCAGCGAATTGTTTCACAAGCACGGAGACAATCAGCAAAATAGAAATGGCGTGCCAGCCAACACCTTGTTAAATATTAGCTCCCGCTGACTAAACGGGAAATTAGACACAACGGGGCATAAAATGACATTAACGTGCTGTAAGGTTGTCATAGGTAACAGTTTTACTATCCGATGAAATGATACTGGAGTCTGTTCCCCTTGTCCAGCTGTGTGGAGGACGAGATTTAGGTCAATATTGCAGGTCTGTACTGGACTTCTCCAGACACACCACAATACCATTCTTCACTACGTACCATGGCTTACAACACACTGATTTACGAAAGTCCCATTGACAACGCTCAGAAGCTAGCTGCGTGAATTGCAGCATCTGCCAGGGAAATTCGAGATATAGCTGGAAGAAACTTTGAACATTATCTTTTACCCATGTTACTTTTGTTCATGCAAATTAATTACTAACGTCAGTGAACGTCAACTTACATGGCATCTTTTTATTTCTGATGTTTCTGTGTGTACTACCGCGTCAGGAAAGCATTTTCGATCCTGCATTGCTCTATGAGTCCGAGTCATCGAGGTGTACCATACCATTGCTTGAAGTTCTGAAACGTGGTACTGAGACATCCTCTATAGTAACAGCAGTTGCTCATGTCTTATTGTTTTCGGGAAATTTAGAAATTTAGACACACGCACACACACACACACACACACACATATATATAT
>KK121829.1:184829-197047 GCA_000611955.2 Stegodyphus mimosarum
CCAGGCTTTCTATCTTATCTAATCATTATTTCCGATCTTCTTCATTTACGGTTTCGCAGCTGAGGATGATGGTTCGGTAAAAACCATCGAAACTAGTCCTGTGAAAATATTGAGAATATTACGCTGATTTTTGTTGTTTTGACTTCTGAATTAAAACATATGTTGTTATTATTTGTTAAAGTTTAGGTCGAACACAGAAATTCGATACAAACTGGTTTGATACTGTATACAATGCATTCTGAATGTGAAATATTAGCGAACAGTTCTTACGTTGAAGATGAAATAAATTTGTTCAAATGTATATGCAAGGTTGACGACAATTAAAACCTTTTAATTCTATTAATACACATCTAAATCACTGTAGCTTTATATCAAAATACTTATTTATTTATTTTTAAACAAAATAGGTTTAAGCGACAATGTAATTTAAATTATTAGAGAATTGCAGTGCAGAAGAGAAGAATTATTAGAGACGTGCAGAATTTATTTGAACATATATTAAAATTGCATGAATGTGTTCAAAAGTGCTGAATTAAAAATTTCTTAAATTTACAAGCCAAAGATAAATTAAAAGAAAAGCTCAAGAAGTAAAGTTAGACCTTCTTTCATCTGCTTTGACTGAAAGCAATATTAGAAGCTACGAAAGGGAGAATTTTCAAATAGCAGCAATCAGGTTGGTGTGGTGCAATTTCTGCAAAGCACCATGTGCATACAATGGTGATTGTAAATAACTCTAAGAAGTAAAAGTACCTTAACTGCATCCATGTATATAAATAAAAAGCGTTTTCAACATTTGTAGGTACGGTTATATGTATCCATGTAGATGGTCGTCCAGTCGATCGGTATAGGTAGTACGGGATTAACTATACCGATCGACTGGACGGAATAAGCACGCTTAGGGATTACGGATTACGGAATAAGCATGCTTAGGGATGATCGAGACCAGTCAAACAGGTTCGCACCGATTTCTCAGTGAATGCATGCATCTTGTACTTCGTTAGTTTCTGTCTTCTGTACATAATCCTGGTAATGGGAAGAAATTCATAATGTCTCATAGCAGTCGTACGCCTCACCATGTGAGAACAATTGCAGCATCATCCTTCACATTTTTTAGCTTGAATTCTATGCTTAATGGCAGCAAAGGCTCATAATTGTGGCAAGGTCCATTTGATAATGAAGCAGTCTTCGGAAGAATTTCTCCATTTTCGCTGATTTGTAGCAATGACTCAGATCGCAGTTTCAATTTAATATGATCATTAACAGCTTCCCGTGGAGACACTGGGTTGAAATTATGGCGAATTTGCTCATGTCCAGAATGACGGTGAACCTACATGCTTAGCGAAGAGCGAATTGTGTCTCCGGAGTGTTTTACATAAAAATTGGTAAAGTTAACAGATAATGCGGAAGACACCTTTACGATCAATGCTGAATTTCTAGCATTCTGCCCAACTTATACTGTACCTGTGAAAGGTTTAGACTCACTAAAGGCAGTTGTAATAAATTAAACCAACTGCAAGACTTAAATGTTCTATTGTAATTGGATTTATAATGAATAAAAGATAAAATTTTTAAATGTATGGATAGGGGTTTTCAAATATATGACTCTTTAGTCCACATGTAATTGACTGTTAAAGGCCACGGAATACTAGGAGTTCCATCCCAGGCGAACGGGCTAGCTCCAAGGTTGGGCTTTGCTGTTTTCCCTGTGTATAGCATAAATACTATCTAATTGTCCCTAAAAAGTCCTCTTCAAAGGCATGCGCTCCTTTTGGCAAATACCCGAGGCAGCTTTGCTATATTCAGCTAACCTAACCTTGCAGAGTCATTAGGATATTTGGAAGCAGGAAAGGTGAAAAATGAGCAATGCCCTCGCCGGGACTCGAACCACGGGCTTATCGAATACGCATCGAGCCTGCTAAACACTACACCACGAAGACATGCGAAGAAGGCGGGAGAAATACTTTATAACCTAAGCAAGAACTTTCAAAATATTTCAGAACTGGAAACTCGAATATTCGCATTCTTTCCGGATATTCGAATCTTTTAAATCCTAAGCTGAAGAAAAAAGCCGCTAAATATTTTTCTCATACTTTTGGATACATCACTTTTAGTGGTATCCAAAAGAACAGTTCAATAAAAAGGAACGCCGTTGTCATAATTTCAGTGGATTTTGTTCACCAATATGATTAGTATTACATTCTTTAATTTCTAGACAGAATTTATTAACGTAGTTCATGTATTAAATTTTATCTTTATTGTCTTAATAATCTAAAAAACATACTTTTATATTTGTTTTTCATTAACCGCAGATTTTTGTTTTGACTTTAATTTATAACTATTGTTGCGTGCGTAAGGTTTCGTAATGGATTGAATACACAAGTCGTTCAAAAGTTAATAAAATTGATTCTTTTCACACGAAATACAACAAAATACTGAAATATTTCCTCAGAAATATTCGTACAGTATCACAATATCTCAAACGTTAAACGGAATTGAGTTCAAAACAGATAAAGTTAATCCAATCTCATAGCGAATTCGTTACAATCAATCACAGCATTAAGTAAACAAACAGCAGTTCGCCTTAAACAGCTATAACTATAACTGAGATGAGGTGTTTTAATTCTGCTTTTATAAACTTTTTAATTATTCACTAGAATATTCTAGTAAAACCTCGATTTTTCTCGATTTTTGTGGATGGCAACAGCAATTAAGAAATATTTACTTATTAAATATTAAATGCACGCACTCTTACGGAGCTTTCTCTTCAAAAATCGTCTGCGTTGCACTGGAAAATAAAGCAATTTCAATTACAATTTTAAGTAAATAGCTAAATAAATACGAAATCCGTAACAATATTAATATTTAATAATTTTCCCCTCTCATTTTCTTTTTCTCATTATTCTTATCTAAAGGATTTGAGATACTTTTTTTGAATCGTCTATCTAAAAGCTTCGAAGTCAGAAAAAAGTTAGAATTCTTTCGGCCCTATAAATGATTTTATACATTAAAGATGCTTACGACTTGTTTGCGATGTTTATTTGCAATGTTCTAATTAAAAACAACATTTTTTATTGGAAGTCCATATTCACAACAACGCATCATTTGTTTTACAAATACATAACTTCCAACGCACGTTATCAGTTGCAAATAAATTCTAATTACTCTTCAAATGAAATATAAGGCAGAAATTAAAGGAAAAAAAATTGAAAAAATATCCCCTGGAGATTCTATACCTCATTAAAATGAGAATTTTTTTTTCTCTCCTGTACAAGAAATGAAATTTAGTTATTACTCGAGATACATATGGATTCCCTTTCTGTAGTTATTAACGGAAGTATTCTGCAAGTAAGTTCACTTGAAGAGTTCTTCGGCTGCATCATTAAAACCCTGCCGAGACTTGCCTAGTAACATTTTAAGGAACTAATCACAGCTGAGCATAACTTTCTAAAATGTGAATCGATCACTCACATTCCCTCACAGAAGAGACGATGCACTAATTAGTAGAAGGCGAAATCGTTATTCTAAATGAAGCGTGTTAAATTATTACTTAGATCTTTTACTGCAGACGTCTCTCTGTATGGTAATTACTGCTCCTAAAACTAAATGAAGCTGCAGTTAACCATGATTTGAAAACGGGTTACTAAAATAAATAATAGAGTATATCTGTTTTCTTTTCTGAGTACTGATATATGCACATGGTTAATTAGGTACTTGCAAGCTATAAAAAATTGTCTTTTATTTTCGTGTAAATTTATTCTTTCATATTTTAACTTACAAATTCATAGAGAAATTACAGTTACAAATTTTTAGGGAAATTTTGTTGCAGAAGTATTTACCTTAATGCGGTTGGTACTATATACGTTTAATGAAATAATTCCAACGAAGTGTTTTTGTTTCGGTCTATTATAATAATATTTTATTTCTCATTTAGATGTTATTTGAAAATTTCTGAGAATTTCTCCAATCAAACGATCACCAGACTGACTTCGAGGTAAAAATCTTTATTTCGAAACATTGTTTACCTTAAACGTAGCATTGTTCGTTGATCTTACACTGCACATTCTGTATTAGACTCGGTTCAGATTGGTTTATACTATAATATTTTCAACTATTTCTCAGTTCATGAGTTTTGAAGGTGACCTTCACCAAAGTTAGGATATCCGTCTCTTCGAATTCGTACCATTGTGGTTAAAAATGGTATGTCTAATTTGAAAAGCCACTTCGGGACGAATTTCTAGTTGGTGTGAGAGCTCCCTGTAAAAGAGACTTCCCACATATTAATTTGAAAATTGTATTGTTGTGTATCAGAAATCTGGCAGAAACTTCCTGATAATACTCATTATACGTCACAGCTTATCATAATCTTCCAAATACGAGTGGCACAAGGCAGCTTTCTACATCAATCTTAGCTGTTTCGCAGCCCACAAAAGACTTGCGGACAATAAGAAAGCGAGTGCTACAGTCTAGGAAACAGCTATCAACTGCAATGCACTTCACCGTCTCTTTCCAAGCCTAATTCTTATGTGAAGATACACATTTCAAATGCAGTTAGGCCCACCAGCAGGCGAGCGGTAAAATCGCCGAACACTGGTAGTTCGAATCCCGTGAACGGGCTGGCTGCATGGGCGTTTTTCTAGCTTTCTTCGTGTGTAACATGTATACGAGTTAGTTTTCTTTGAAATTCCTTCATGAAAGCATCCCTCCCCTTAGACAGATAGCCCTCAGGTTTTGCTGTAATCACATAAACCAAGCAAAGCTTTTTTTCTTGAATTAATTGCAATGCTTATTTTTGCTGTTTCGGTAAGAAAAGAAATTTTTACAATTTTCTTCTATATATTCATGTATAAAAACAAAAGTACGACGACTCTCATCCAACGATATTATTATGGCTGAAATAGGAAAGTTGGTCTGACGGAATACTTGTAAGGTATTTCTCCCGTCTTCTTCGCATGCCTTCGTGGTGTAGTGGTTCTCGAATACGCTCGACACGTTTTCGAGAGGTTTGAGTTCCGGCGAGGGCATTGCTCATTTTTCACATCTCTTGCTTCGAAATAGCCTAATGACTCTACAGTAGCGCCCGAACAAAAAAGGATGGTGGATGATAATTCTTCACCACCAGGATTTGGCAATTGGGTCCCCTAATCCCCAGTCGCCCTTTAAAAGCTGGAGTATATAAGGTAGTTCTCCCGCCTTCTTAGCATGTCTTCGTGGTGTAATGGCCAGCACACTCGGCGCATATTCAAGAGATCCGAGGTTCGAGTCCCGGCGAGGGCATTGCTCATTTTTCACATCTCGTGCTTCGAAATAACCTAATGACTCGACATACTGTTTGATAAAAATTTATGTCAACGATCAGTTCTTTAAACAGCAAAGCGCGAAGCCCTTAATTATATATGCAATGTACCTCTAATCATTTAGAAGTGACAGTCTGAGAAGAATATACGAGTGTGCCTTGAAACTTTGAGACCTAAGATAAAAGATTTAAGATCATGTACACTAATCAATAAATTCATTTAAAAAAGTTTTGTGCCCAAACTAATCTTGTATGACGCTAACTAATATTTTAGAATTGATCGAATTTCGGTAGATAATTCACGTATGGAACTTGTTTTTCTTTTAAAGTGAATGGTAAGAGGGATGGATGACGTTTTCTGAAGACAAAAAAGGAATATGAATAATTGATGTCAGCTTATCATTACGCCAATTCACAAAAGGATTAAAAGACATCGGAAACAATACGATGAACAGCTAAAAGCAAATATAAACATTACTTAATATTTATCACTTCCTACCAGTTAAACGTTCACCGCCAAAATTTATATTCAACACATTCAGAACACTGATGAAAAGATATAGCTGAATTAGAAATTAGCTTAGTAACTCTTCACAATAGTGTATGTGTATGTCGGAGATACATTTTTGAATGGGCAAGACATTTTAAAAACTTTAGAAGAAAGCTGGTACAAATAGCCATAAATTTGATTTACCTGTAAGAGTTTACCATAAAATATAAAATTAAGTGTTCAAAGTTTCTAAAGTTTATCCTAAGTTTGTTAACAGTTATTTTAAGTTTTGTATCTTTCCTATCTTATTCTAATTTCAGCTTACAATTTCCTGCCAGAATGTAAATTCAGAAACGCAGTTAATGCAAATGAGAAAGAGTACTATTTAAGTCGTGACATCACCGACTTCAGAGAGAGAGAGTCTGATTGCCTGACTAGCGCGCGTTTGCCTTTTGGCTACGTCTCTCTTAGCTGTTACTGCGCTCGGCCATACCTTAGGCCCTTGCTTGGCTTCGCCGATTTAATTAAGGGCCAACTAGTTAGATTCTGATAGCTTCGACTATACCTTTTAAATAGCTTAATTAAGCTAGTTTTAGTTTAAATTATTATTATTTTTAGTTCTAGTTCAAGTGGAGTCTTTGTGTAAAGTTCCAAGTAGGATCTGATTGTAATCATACTGAAAAATAAAAGGTTATAAACCATCTTTAAGTCTTACGTGTTCTGTTCACACACTTATGCGATTATTCTCTTGTTAGTGTTCGTGGGGTTCTAAGTTAGAACGTTAGGATTAAATAGTAAAACCCCACCAGTTAATGATCTCCTCTTGCATCATTATACATAAACAAGATTCACATGTCAACATTCAAAGCGTTTGCGAACTCTGTTAGCAATCCCTAAAGAACAAACAGTTTTATCAAAAAATTTAACTCTTTGAAAATACCTCGAAATTCTTCTAGAAGACTTAATTTTGTAAACAATTTTGAATAAGTATGTTTAAAATTTATAGCTAATCTCTACTCAAATCAAGATTTGATTTACCAATTCCAAAAATCGGTGTTAACTAAAAGAATATCATTATGTTGAGGCAGATATTCAGATATACTTTATTATCACCTGTTGTCCATAAAGTCTGCTTTCTTTCCGAGTTTTTTTTTGAGAATTTATATAAGCTTTATAAAGAAGCACGTTATTTATAATGTAGGCAATTCTGAAGTTGTTTTTTGAAATAAATATTCTGGACATTGCCATGCTGAATTCGGAAAATAAGAATCTCACCTATTTATAAACTTGATATGCTACATACAATTTAACTAGTATAAAATATAGGGAAACCCATAAGGAAATTTAACGCTTAAAACTTAGTTCTTTCTGTAATAGGGAAGTCGTGAAAAGACATCTAGAAAATACATGCGAGATATATTTAAAGACCGAGATTATAAAAATACTGAAGAAATCAGATGTAACTATCTAGAGGTAATTTTATTTTTCAGGGCTTTTTTTTGGAAGCAACTAAAAGGTACTAGTTTATTCATAGAAACCTATACTATGATAACTGTGTTTGCTAAGATGATTCACCATCCCTGTAGATCCCCATCAATATGTGAACATGTTTCCCTTTAAAAAACCTTCACGAAGTACACCTGTGTTTAAGCAGGTAATCTTCGCGGGTTTTGCCTCGATCAGGTAATTAGTCCTACAAAATTTTGCCTTAAATATTTATTAGGCTGGGATGAATTATTAAAACTGAAAAATAAATAAACAGATGCTTTACTTTGTTAAGTAATTTTGAAAACAAATTAACTAAATTGATTTTATAATCCAGGACACATGAATAAATAAATTCCGAACTGCTGGATATTTAACAGTCGTCCAAAGATTTTTCATATTTTAAATTGCAATTTTAAAAAGATAAAACTTTCTCCTGTTACACTCACACTGAAAAGACATTTTACGATACTTGCATACTTTTAGATTTTCTTAAGAAATATTAAATAAACTGAAATTCAAATTATTTACAATTTTTTAAATAGAAGCACATTTCAGTAACGTCAATATTAAGATAAGGTATCTCTATTTTATATTTTAAATGTGTTGAAATTTACAATTCGGTAAACCATCAACTGCAGAGAAAAAGTGTTGTTCTGAAATGTTAAATGATAAAACATATTCAGGAAAAAATTGTCTTGCCTTTCCTTAAAGTCAGTAGTAAGTAAGAATAATATTAAAGGCCATCCATAATCATGCCAATATCCATTTATGGCGCATACAATTGAAACACCATAGTAGGCAATTTCGTTTCTTTGTTCTTTTTCATTTTCTGAATTTTTCATGCAATTTTACAAGTAACATGAATCAAATTTGATTAAAGAAATTAATACCAATTAGGGTATGATCATGCCTTCTTTTATGTGGTACGATGCTCGATTCATTCATACTTTTTTATGACACCCTTCTAATTATGAAAATCTTCAAGTGCCTTCTTGTTACAATCTGTAGTGCAGCAAGAGGTTTTTTATTTAAAAGTAATGCAATTCAATACTCACCGTTTAAAACATGGACCGTTATGTTCGCAGGATCAGCATATGAAGGTTGGCAACTGTAGTTTCCGGAGTCGGTAGGTCGAGCATTCTGAATCCGCAGCCTAGAAACTGTGGTCGGTCCATTCTCGGTGGTTACCCGAATACCTCCTCTGGAAGAGTCATAGTTGATCATTCGGTCATCATGGTACCAGAAAACATATACTGGTGGAGATGTGCTCTCCGTAATGATGCAGGTGAGATTGATAGTTGAGCCACTCTGGATGTAGAGATTGGGACCTTCCGGTATATGAGCTCGAGACACTGAAATTATTAAAAACAAAATTCAGAAATGTGTCTGAACGCGGAAAGAAGAAAATTAAATTATGTTGGATGACATTAAAATTTTTAATGATATTCAAACATTAAAATTTACAGAATTGGAGTATTACTCTGGAATTTTGCAATCATGGAATGAATATCACTAGCGAAAAAGGAAAAGTGTCATTTAAAATACGAGTATATATATCTGAAGTACTGTTAAGGAGTTTCTTATTTCACTACTGCATAATTAATTGAAGATCAGCTTGAAATTTCGCTTGCATACAGACAACTGGTTGGACTAGGACATAAGCATTCAAAATATCAGCCCTCTTCTTAAGGAAATTGTGAACAATTGAATACATATAACTACCTCGAACTTCAAAACAATTTTAATAAAAGTAGACGTCACACCCTTTCCCCATCTGTTCCAGCTGTTTCTTTTTTTAATTAGACAAGGCTCAAGTGAAACATGAACTATAGGACGAGTATGAAATCAGGATGCTGTGTTATTTGAGAATCTGGAAAGAATTTTACCCGTTATAGAACACAAAAAATATTTAAATGTTAGACTACTGATAACTGGTGGTTATTAGAAAAAATTCAAGTAATTCTTTAATGTTTTGCAGCTGTCGGAGTAAAGGGTTTCAGTAAAAAAGCAATTTTTAACTTTATTCAGAAGCGTTTTATTATAATAACATTGTGGTTGCCTAAAAAGAGTTATTACAGGCATTTTAGAAATCTCTTACAGAACTAAGATTTATATCCCAAAACTTTGTGCGCCGAAAAAGCATAAAATGTATTTTTTTCTATTTGTCACATTACTTATTCAACACTAATATTAAATTTGCGGTAGAAAAAAAATATATTTTAAGTGATTTTTTTAGTCAAATGTGTTATCCGTACACTTTAAATATAAAATTTAAAAAATGATGTCAAATAAAAAATGTGTATGCTTACGACTTTCTCATAAATAAGCAAATTAAAGTTTTATCTTCCTTTTCAGTCTTATTCCCTAGTCAATCTTGCTTGATTAAAAATAATACTACGATGAATCCTCAAAATAAATGTCGTACAATGAAAATAAATCTTCCTTTTACTGATTTTAAAATCCAATAAGTAAGTAATTTTTTGCTAAATTTTATTTTCTGACATTTTTCTTTCCTGGGGTTTCTATTAGTGGCCAAGAGGTAATGCCGCTGAGTAACGGTAGTTCGACCCGGGTTTAGATCTCAGCGAAGGGGCTGGCTGCATGGGGGTTTCGTAATGTACTTTCGTTCTAATACAAGACAGTTTCAGAAAGAATGTCTTCCACGAAAGCATCCTTCCACTTAGGTTGATATCCCTAGCGTGCTTTGCTGAAATTAAATAAATCTTCCAAACATTTTCTGATATTTGGATTTAGGTATCATGCATTCCACGTGACAAGAAGTATCTCACGCACATCTCTGAAGGCGATAATGATGTAAATGTCTAAGTACATATACATACCAGAGAAGTAAGAAAGAGTCTTTTCTTACTGCTATGGTACTTACCCATGAGCATTTTCTTATCAAGCAAACATCACTTCAAATACAGTTCTCAGAATAGCAGAAAAGGCTGGAGGCTGCTTTTCTACTTCCTGTCCTTTTGAGAACTTAGTAAACAACAGGACAGCGGGTAGTAAGAAGCTTCTTTTGTCATATGCTTGGGCTTTTAGGTATCAAAGATAATATTTCTTCTGCCATTACCATTCTGTAGATAGTATTTCATTCTGCCAATTACCAGCAAGCCATTTGCTAATAAGAAACCTTGAAGAAACTCTTCGATACAAATATGTTGTATTGTATCTAAAATAGACGGCAGTTTACATCTCACTCTTCTCATCTTTCGTTTCTTTTGTATTTATCGAGGGAAAATAGAGAATAAAATATTCGCGAACTCTAGAGCTCATATCGATTGGATTGTTTATACAGCATATCTATAAAATCCTTACACGAATTTTAGTTTCGCAATCACTGGTGATAAGTATATGTATCCAATCATAAACTTTTTAAGTGAGACTAATATTTATATTTTGATTGCTTAAAAGTTTGTAAATTTTACGAAATCTATCTTTCTACACAGTCCCATAAAATAATATTTAGTAAAAGTTTATACTACGTCTGAAAACAAAATACACAACACTTGACTTCCACATGACAGAAGTTCGCTGAGATGTTTAGTTTTAAAGACTGAGATATTTCTTGGAAATTCAGGGAGCGCAAATAGATTGAATTGCGAAATATTAAAATCTATAATAGGCAACTAAAATGAATTATTTATCTGCATAAAGGTTCCTAATATAGATAGTACAGGCAGTGGAGCTTTGACATGCATTCTTTTCTGAAACGTTTTGATGAACACATTTTATTTTACTGCATAAAAGGAGATCCTATTCACAAAATCTTAATAGAATTCATGTTTATAGCCAGACTTCAAGATTGGCGCTCGGCCGAACACGACATTATTCCCATAAACTAAAAATAAAAGATATTTTTACCTATCTCAATGGAATTTTTTCTAAAACTATTACATTATGATAATAAAGCAATAAAACTATATATAAATATTAACGTATTTTTAACATTTAAAGCTTACCGATTACCTGAGTGAAATTCTTCGGTACACCAAATGTAACAAAATTGCAAATTAAATAATGTTGCACATTAGTAAGGAACAAAATATCACCGAATGACATTAAATGCAGAATAATTAGACTCCAATTATTTTTAATGATTTTTTTAAATAACCTCAAAGTAAACCGAAACCTGGCAGTGAAATATCAAAATAAATAAATAAATAAAAAATTTTTAAATTTTAAAGGCGTCCGAAGAGACGTCTTTTTAACGTTTTGCGTGTTACATTTATTTATTAAATATCATGTTCTTCGCAATTAAACCATAAAATTCAATTCAACAGCAATATCACAAAATATTTAAAAGAGCATATCTTTAGAATCTCCGATACACAATCTTGCACGCTGGAGATAACAGTGTGTTTTTTTCCATAGAGTGTTGCCATCGCTCACTTTGAAATCATTGAGTTTGTTAATCAAAAATTCGTTAACGTTTTATAAAATATGAAATAAATAATGAAACAAATTCCAAATTCGGACTTCCAGATATCCATATTCGGGTGGAGGATTACGTTATTCAAAATTTGATGGCTCTAGGTGCCGTTGTTTTATCACAATGCGAGAAACATACATGCATTTATGTCGATTCTTCATTCTATAATTTCTTTAAACATAATACAGGGCGATAATATTTGGTGGCAACAATTTCAAAAGTGATTCGCTTTTTATAGTGAAACGAGGCAAAATGCCAAAACGAGATAAATTACTCTGAGCTAACGCTCTTTTAGACAAAAAAAAAAGCTT
The DNA here is from genome assembly GCA_000611955.2 of Stegodyphus mimosarum. Lineage (NCBI taxonomy): Eukaryota > Metazoa > Arthropoda > Arachnida > Araneae > Eresidae > Stegodyphus > Stegodyphus mimosarum. Next base: position 196,850 of record KK121829.1, read on the forward strand.
TGAAACTAAATATCTTGGCTTTTTCTTGTCGGTTGGCAATCAAAACTTTCTGTATATATTTTTTTAAACTGATTACAAACTTTTACTAAAGGTAAATACATGTACATACGGAATGCATAAAAAGTTAAGACTTCGTAAATTTTGAAAAATTAACTTTTTTAAATTAAAAGAATTAAACTTATGCAATTAATGTTATGC
>KK121829.1:197139-217889 GCA_000611955.2 Stegodyphus mimosarum
GTGTGTTACTCCCAACTGTCATCAACAAACGCATATATAAATGATTGCCAAAATATCTAATTTTAATACACGTTAAATTTGGAAATGTGATTAAGTAAATAAAATAAGCATAAATAAAAAGAATTAAAAATGTTACAAAATTGCTAACAATAGCGTTAAAAAATTCTGGCATAAAAGTAACCAAAAATTTAATTTAACCCGGATTGAATAACTGGCGCATGAAGAATTCAATCAGCACTAAAATATTCCAGTGATAAGATCAGTTATTAATTTATTGATATGTTTTCTTAGCTCTGATCCAACATATTATTATTTTAATTATGTTTAATTGAATTTTATGCCTTTATAGCTATCTTACAATCAGATTTCCTTCTGCAATTAAAGTAAGATTTCCATTAAATTCCCGACAGTCCTAAACATAACCTATTGGTGTAACAAAAGTGTCTTCATCCACTTCTACTTACACTATATGAATTACTGCAAATTATTTGCAAGGCTTGGAGAAATTGAGACATCAAGCAAATAACTGCAGACGATAATTTTACGATAAACCGTATGGAGCAGTTGCTGTCATTAATAAAAGATTATAATTTCCAGAGCATTTAGAAGTCGATGAATCATGTCGGTATTTTTTGGTTATTATGGACTAATTTGCTGACATAGAAAGTTCTAATGAATATAATTAATGTTGATGTGGTGTTTAGTGCTTCAGCAAGAAGAGAAACACCATTCATATCTTTCATCCAGCATATTTTTTAAAGGCACTAAGTTGGAAGTGGAGTGAATATGAATGGTACGCTAATTTCAAATCCTCAATGAAAGGCGCTATTTCCTTGAATTTTATTGAGAGCTTTAGTAGGATAATAATAACTAAATTAGAAACAGCTTAATTCGTTCAGTTTTTTATTATACCCTATGGGTTTGGAAAATATCGTTAAGTAATATCGATTTATTGATTCTGTCTGTTAATGGAATTAATAAATCAAAAACTTTGAAACTAGGAATTAATCAAATCCTTAAAACGTTAACGTCAGCATACCGTAATGTCTACTTGCATCGAAGACATGGTACAAAGTCTGTCTTACTCCTAATCTGTTCTTAAGGCTGTATCACCTACCGTATTAAAAATAAATCTTTTAATTAAAAATGTAGTTTTAAGAAGGTAAAGTGCTGTTACTGAATTAAACATCTAGAAAACCATAAATGCTTGGAGCAGAAACATCAACTGTTACTTGAGCACTCTTCAGGATCCGAACCACGGATCATCTGATGCTTTCTGGACCTGCTATACATCTACAGCATAAGACCATGAGAGCACGCGAAGGAAAATGCGATAACTCCTTACATTATCTCTCACTTAAAAGACGACAAGAAAGAAGCATGAGCACCAGATTAGCAGATCCAGGTGGTGAAGATTTATGGTTTACCATATTTTAGATCGGGCACCTCAGTAGAAGACATGGTCCGGAGCAGTTATCTTTAAATACTAGCTGTATTATCATCTGAATTTATACCACGGATCTTCCAATACTTGCCAGGGGTGATAACCATTTATACCACGATAACGTGCATGTGGGAATGTAATAATTACTTACAAAAGCTTAATCAAAGATCGATTATGATTATGAAAACGTAATAAAATATAATACCCATATGATTAAATACATGAATGAGAACTTTGAGTATCAAACTATTTTTGTCATGATGATCAAACAATTTTCGTTGAATTTAAGTGTAGTTATATAACTCGAAACGTTAAAGACTTTCTACCCACTCGTTCAAAACAAGTTAAAGGCAGTTTTCCTTTTGTTGCGAATATATTCGTTTCTCTGTAGTAGCATTATCTTAAAATGTGCTTACATTATGAAGAAGTTGTTACACTATTGAGACATTATTGTGACCATTTAATATATTTTATTTAACAATGTTGTTTCTTACGTTCAAGACCTAGCTGAATTTGGAATTGCCTTTAAATAATTAAAAAATATTGTAAATCGATAGTATTGTTTCTATTGAGAGAATTAAGCATATGGAACCTTAATTGAAAACGGAAATATTTATTTATCTGAGGATCATGTAACTTTCATCCAAATAAAATGTCAGTTTAATTTTTGGTTTGTTTAAAATTGGTGACAACAAATTGGTGAAAATTGGTGAAGAGTGAAGAGCATATTTAAATCCAGTGGCCTGAGATATATAAAAACAACACAAAATTCTAAGAGACGGAAGTAAACATGAAAGTTATGTCTGAACAGAAAAGAAACACAGAGCTACAGCCCGAAGGCTTTAAAAAGGTCTATGGCTTACGAGATCTTTGGAGTAAATACTCTGCTAACGGCGATTGATAACTAAAGACTGAAGAGGGAAGACTTTTAATTTTTGAAACCAGTTGTTGCAATTTGTAAACTACCTTTTGTGTTTTTTATTAACTTTATGACGTTGTAGAGTCATTAGGTTTTATTTTAAAGCAGGAGCCTTGAAAAATATGCGATGCCCTCCTCTTGAATATGTACCGAATGTGCAACCGTTACACCAAGAAGGCATACTGGAAGGAGGGAGAAAATACTTTATAAGATATTACTATTTCTCCTGGGCGTGTTCTCTTGGAGAAAGAGGTTAGCAAACTAGAGAATTCAAAGTTCAAGTTTATCCATCAGCACCAGGGCAAGCAGCCTGCTAAGCAAGCTGAATTTCTGCGAAATAAGCAGAGGTTGGTGGCTACAGTTGGTAAGAATAATATTTCTATGGAAGTAACATTCGGCATTTAGCCACAAGAGACACGGCAATAACAATGCCCTTGGGTACCTAGGGCCTTTATTAACGCCCTTAGGTATCCATGGCTGCAAATGTAGTGCTTCTTTTCAGCTTCATTAAAACGTAATGATAGCACATCTGATGTTACAAATTATTACAAAGGAAGTTTGGAAAAACATAAATTATTTTTTCTTTTTTCATATAGATTTTTTTTGCATATAATAATTAATTACATAATAATTAACTTCATTCCAAAAGCTCCATTCTAATGCAATGTGAATTTTTTACATACAGCAAAACGCAACATATGTGGAAAAAACTCATTATGGAGGATTTCATCTATCCTCTATAAATGCCGAATATTTTTTATATATGTGTATTTATGTACATGCACAAACTGAATTCTCGTATTTCGAAATCTTAAGCATTGCTTGAAACTTGAGCGATGACATAAGTTTGGAAAAATAAGCATATACAAGTATAATCCATTTTTACTTATTTGAATGCACATAAATGCGATTAACTATATTGCACAATTCCACGAGAAAATAGCAAAAATACGAAGGCGAATTGCGAATAAAGTTATGTATATTTAACTTTGCAAGGTCTACCGTCTAGAATTTACCTATAAGAGAGTTTATAATTAATTATTTTAAATTCCTAACTGTTACACAAATAATGTTTATTATTTGCTTTTTTTGTATTTAAATTTTCTTTCACGGCAGAGCTATGAGTCAATATTATTCAAAAGAATAACTCAAAACAAAGTATTCTAATTTATTGCAATGCGAGGATCATTTTATTTTGGATGACATATGTTATAATCAGTTCCATTACAATTACGTTGTGTGTTCTGTTCAGGCAGAAAGTGTACTGAAAATAATGGATGAGAAATTAAAATGTATTTTCCTGTTATCTTATCCTTAATCTATGACATACAGAAACATTAATTTCAAAAGAGTTCTTTAAGTATTAAAATAGTTCTCCAGAAAAAGAAAACTTGATATAAGCGATTTTCGGAAAATGTAAATAATGTTCAACAGACTAGATGAACGCTAAATTCAAGTATACGCTTTGGTTAGGAGAAATTTCTTTTTCGCCACCAAGATAAACGTTCACTCAAAGACCAATTTAAATGTCATTCTCAGAAAATGTTGTTCGAGAAGCGATTAATATCGCATTATCTTGTGGCGTACGGAACAGCATACTTACCTCATAAATCAAGAATACGAGAGAAGTTCTCACTAAAACAACACTCGCATGCATCATGCTCAAAATATTCCAATAAAGGGGAAAGTGGTATATGAAAGTTAAGTGGAGTTTGGTTTTACTGCTTTCTGAACAATTTGTTTTTGAAAGAAATGTAATTAGATGAGAACTAGATTTAAAATTTATATTAAAACCTTTATGTAATTTCAAATAGTTTGCTATAATATTATTCTAGCCGAGTAAATAAGTTAATATGAGAAGCAAAATTGTTAATATTTTCTTTACCATACACAGATATGAAAATAAGGATATAAAATATCAAAGCTGATAAAAATATTTTGGAATATCTTGCGTACCTATTTTGTTAGTTTTAATAATTTTCTAATTTCTCGTACATGCGCAGGAAAGCAACTAGAGTGTTGACAGTAATTAACAACAGGAAGCGTTGTTTCCAGGGCATGCATAGTTTTATCCTACTAAAATAAACGATTCTATCACAAGAGCTGTTATCATTTTATGCATTATTAGGTTTTCCGTTATTCATGTCCTGCATTATAATAATAAAATGTTTATTTATTTGACAAAACAAGCCATTTAAAAACATGCTTAAAATTAGGCAAAAATTAGTTTTTGCGCTGATTTTGACTAAAACTCTATCGATTTCGAGGCCAATAAGACACATAGCTTGCTTCTTAAGAAGAAAGGTTTCAGGAAATCTAAGAAACGGTAAAGAGTCCGATAGTTAGTTGGTTATGTTTAACTGAATGAACAAACTTTCGATTTAAGTTCAAAGTATTACCGTGTAATGGGCAATTCACGTGTAAAACTTTGTGGCTGTTTCTATGCAGGGAGAAATTTGAACTATGAAGAAAGAAAATGAGTCATTTTGCAGCGACGAACTAACCGTCCATGAGCGAACTAGAAATACTAGCAAATGAAAATTTAGGGAGAAATGGTACATCATGTGACTGTTTGTAACGAATCATCTTTAAGACGAGAAAATCTTTACAATTTTCGAGCGTCTAGTAAATCTAAGATCGAAAGAGCCAATTTCAGCTTCTGAATCGGCGTCTTCGGATTGCAGCAATTTTCTGCAATTTCTACAATACTGCGCAGAAAATTGTCGAGTCTTTTCTGAAGCAAAATCCATAATCCGTTGTTGAGCGTATCAACCTGCGCTTGAACGGTGAGACTGCTGGATAGAGGATGTATTCCTTTATGTAGTCATTGTTCTGGTGGAATCGCTGAACAAGCATAAAACTTAATTTAGTTTAAATTAACAGGCCAAATAATGATTATTGGAGAAGTCAAACAATAAGAATTAGCGTCCTATTGATGAAACAAGAAAACTAAAACATAATTTCCTTAAAAGGAGTTATTCTCCCATAAAAAAATTCATAGTTCCATCCTTAATGATCTCATTCCGGATATGAATTTCTGGAGTATTTACATGATTCCCTGCTGACGTGATTTAATTTACATTGGTTAAACTAAGAGAGCCTTAAAATTTCACTTTAAAGAACATGAGGCATATGTTACGAGGAAGAAAACAGAAAAGACCTTTGTTGTCCAGCATTGTGCGTCCGAAAATCCACACTTTCCATTTTTATGCAGCCAAAATTATTCAAAAAACATCTTCCATTGGTGAATTAGGTTTTCTAAAGGGGTTTCACATTAAAAAAATTTCAATTCTAGTTAACGAGCCTAATTCTAATCCATATTTATCTTCAGCCTTTAAGGAAATTATGTTTTAGTTTTCTTGTTTCATCAATAGAGGGCGCCAGTAGCTTAACTTCTGTCCAGCCGGTCTTATCGTATCTCTAAACCATCGAAACTAGTGCTACAAAATTTACAAATATGACGCTGATTCTTGTAGTTTGAGTTCTCCAATAAGCATAAAGCTTGCTTTCTACCCGATCTTCTGCGAAGTTTCGGGTAAAATTAAAATCCAGGGTCGGAAGCAACATGGTTTGGGTAAAACCGGACGAAAGTGGGTTGCTCTTCTTTACAGAAATCGCAAGTGCACACGAAATAACTTTACCACATTTGAGCAACGTGAAAGGTTAGTGAAAAAGATTTCTCGTGTCCAAATTTTTGGCATTGAAAACAAATCATTGGCTTATAACCTGGTTTGTATAATCGAATCATTACGCGGAGGTCCACAAGTGTTTGACAGTGAGAAATTTCTTACTGCGTTTGTTCTGCTCATTGTAGTGCAGAACATACTAATAATTTTCATTGTTTCTTGATCTTTTGAGTAAATTCTATAACTTAAGCACGGGAAGTCTCTTGTTGCGTAGTTCTATCAGTATTTCTTCTTACTATGTATGCACAGGAAGCCCTCTGATGACGACTTTAATGAGACTTTGTGCTGCACTTCTCCCTTCATCCTGCAAGGAAATACGTTTCATGGATGGCATAAAAGGCAAAATTGATTGAGATTGTTTCTTTAGGCAACGACACTGCGTAATTGCTTATCTCGTGTATTAAAAAGAGTATCCTCAGCTCTCTCCAGTAATTGAATCATATCGTTATATGTATGTAAGTTTACTGGTGCACCCATATTTTGGTATTTCACAATATTTTTTAAGTTATGACTTATATTATATATTTTATAATATTATTTTCTTTGTATATGTGCCATGCATCTATTTTCAAATGATTAAAAGTGTAGTATTCCAAGAACCCACAAAAAGACAACTCTGTTTTTAAAACAAAACCAAAAGAACAGCACATAAATTGCTCCTTCAGCTTACTAGTAGTATAATCAACACATACCGCTTTAGCTGCATGGCTAACTTCACTCCTTGCTATATTCGCTGCCCTTTGCTATAAAGACAACTTCCTCCATTCAGACTTGCGAATACAATTAAAATCACTGGCAGGTTTTAAACAGGCTGATAAGCACCATCACCAAGTTGACCAGCTGCTTTGTCGGTGGTGTAAAGTAAAGTAAAACTCTCTCCAGGTCATCTCCTATCTGCGAAAAATGATCTACAAATGGAAGGGACAATTGCCTCATTTTTGTCGAAAAACAATGAGCTGGGCAATGCATACGAAGGAAGCGCAATCTGTTGAGGAAAATAGTCTGAAAAAATAAAAGATCTGAACTAAAGGTGTTAAGAAGCATTGGATTGGAATTAATGTCATTAACTACAGAAGATACATTTCTGTGAATATGAAAAGTTCCATCGAAATCCAAGTCACGAACAGGAGAAAGTTATGGATAATTTTTGAAAGGATCATTTTTGAAAATCTAACTCAAAGCTTTGACTAAGTTCCAACTATAAGCAGTTATCTAAGATTTGTTTATTTTTTTTTTCTTCGGACGTAAACTTTGTGTTTCTTTACGCGAAATTTCATCGCACTTTTAGTTTGGCCGATATATCTCAAATAACACTGGAAAGATATGATATAAATTCCCTGAGAACTGAAGACAGAGACTAAACCTTTGTGAATCGAACAATGCATTTAGTTGATAAGTGAGATAATGATTTAAATGCTAGCGTCTGAAGAATTCATGAAATTCCAAAACTGTCAGAAGAATGAAATGGAATGAGAACTTCTACATTCAATTCTGTATTTTTCAATGGTAACCAGATAGATTTCAATGCCAGTATTAACAGCCAGTTCTGGCTCGCTAATAGATTTTTGACGTAATAACCTGCTTGGAAAATAAATTTTCTGTTACTAATATCATTGTATCAATAAGATATCCATATTTTTCAGTGCCAGCCAGGTTATTAGTAGAAGTTTTACTGTCTGAACTTCAACTTTTATGTTGTGATTTCATCGTTACTTACATGCAGAAAATTAATTTTTTAGGTTTAATTATTTTCCAAATATTTATACGATTCAAAATAATATAATATGCTTCAATTCTGCACATTAAGTTTCTTTTTAACTGATTTTCCTGTTTTCTTTGACTTTTCGGAAACAGATTTTCTGTTTCTCAGGCTTCTCTGGTTTTACAGATATTATCAGACATTATTTTTCTTTCTAAATTTTTAATTTGGACATTGTCATCTGTATAAAAATAAAGCATAATAGCAGTAACAAAAATAAAACATATCCTGTTGCAATATGTTGATTGCAAACATAGTAATATGTTGATTGGAACATCATTTACTGTTTTAACTTCATTTGATTAAACAACAGCAGTAGTTTATTATTTGTTTTTAAAAGAGATGTGAAAAAACGCAAGATTTCTTGCTGATTCAAAGTTTAAACTAAATTTACATACCTGTTTAATTTCAATTTATACCTATGCAATGATGTAACATTTCTCATTATATTAAAAAAAGTCGATTTAGATTTCAATGTATTCACATGTTTCAAACCGCAAGAGAACGTTTTCATGTAATCTTTCAAACTTTCCCCTTTAAGGATTCACTTAAAGTTTAAATAATCTGAATGTCAATTTTTTGTTTTTATTTTGTATAATGTACTCAAAATTACAATCATCAAAGCAAATATTTCGTTCGTCTATTTATTTTTAATACATACTCAATATTCAATAGGTGATGCCTTACAATCTGAAAGTTTTCTTGACAGTGTCATGCCGCAATGGTTCAGAAATTTACATGAATGTTATTAAAAGTAGAAAAACAGCAGTTTATTAGAAGACATATTCAAACCTTAAAAACTACTTTAGAAAGATGGTTTCCATTGCAATTATTGCAATTCTACAATCTTGCATGAAAATTTCGCTTACCGCGCTGCAGCATAGCTATATCATTTGGATAAATTTCATACATAGTTCTCCTCTTCTTTAGAAGCAAACATTTTTTTCACTTGAAGAAGATGGATCTATGCCAGACCGCCTCCAAATTGATAGGGTTTCATTAGAAATATGCGTCAAGCAAAGGTTGCTTTATATCCAACTTTAAATTATAACAAATATTTAAAATTTTTAATTTTTAATTTTCTTCAATAGGCACAAGTTTGTTCAAATGATTAAAGCAGTGGGACAGTAAAATATAAAAAACTTGTTGCACTGAATCTAATATTATACAATATAAAAATTTTGCGTAATTATTTCTAAACAATTCAATCTAATTTTTAAATTTTCGTTATTACTTCTACTAACAGACGGCGCCACTCTCTCGACTTCCTTAGGGTACGTATATGTTCGTAACTTGGTGCAGATTTCTTTGTTCCTGATGAAGAGAGACTCTGTTCGCTTTCGAAATCGATAGAGTTTCTATGCTAAAAATCTACGGCTAACACAGGTTGTTGCTTCACTTTTATGATTTATTTGTGACGTGTTTCTCTTCTGTTTTGAATATAATCAGACCTTGACAAAAAAGTAAGGTCAGAAGTTTTCTATGTCCCTTTTCTTGCACATAGAATTAAACTAAATATTTACAGACTTTTAATATGTTGTTACTTTCAGTAACTTACAGCTATTTAATATTTTTTAAGCTAAGAACACGGATTTCAAGAAAGAAACAAATTTATGTGGTTTATCATTCATTTTCTCAACAACATTTTTACTGAGCATTAAATGAATACAATAATTCTCAAAAATTAGAACATAATATATTAAAATATAAAATCTGGTTTGATACGTTGGTAAAGTCAGGATTTGCAGATTCGTACAGTTTAAGCAAATATCAGTATCTTTACGCATTTGGAGATTATTATAGGTATACAGACATCAGAATGAAAATTACTTCAAAATAATCGGAAATAATTATCTTTAAAGAACGGTAACTCGAGACACATTATTCTGCTAAGAATGCAAGTAGTAATAAACTGGAGACTGTCTTGCGACATTTAGGTATTCAGCTACTTCATATTAATTACTTCATGCATTCATTTAATTCTACGTCTTAAGCTGCTAGACATTTCTTCGCTATTCTGTGGTTAACTTTATACTGCAACGATGTTCTCATATTTTCAATGTATATACGCAAATTACGGAATTCATATGGGCGAAAATATGACAAACTATGCAAACTACACTTCATTATATTTGTTATTTGAGGAAGTTATACTATAAAGCATTTTCTTTCCGTTAAAGCATATTTGAATGAATTCTGGCTGATAAACCTTAATGCAATGAACAAATGAAACATGTGCAGATTAAATCGATTTTAGTTACCATAGAAGCGTAATCGATATAACAAATTAGAAAGACTGCATTTAAGTATATAAAATCGATTCGAACACGCTGCTAGCGAAATTTATAAATTATAATCATCATGAAATCAATAAAGGGAAAAAAGATGAGAAAATGCGACTGATCATTTCTAGAGATAATTTGATAAGCATAATTTTTTTCATGAAATAAATAAACAGAAATCTGGAAACACAGACTGTTGGCATTCAGAATTTCAGTGATGACGTACAATGCACTTTTTTCTGTTTTAGTAAATTTTCTGTTAGAAAAGGTAAACAATGAAAATACTTTGAGATCAATCAGTAAGAAATAAATTAGGAACATTAATTCATGAACTAGATGCGAAAGTATACTAAGATTCCAAATACCTGAACTAGATAAAACCAGAATCAATTAGGGTGTTAAAAATTTGATAACTGGATTAACTTTTTTAAAACAAATTATATATTTAATTATATAGAATTAAAGGTACTTTATTTTTGCGTTTTGCTTATTTTATTTCGAAACAGACTGCATGATTAAAACATACTTTTATTTTACGCAAAACAGAATGAAAAACACGTTTTGAAAAAAATTAAACTAATTATTTTTAATTTTAAGAAACGTAATGCAGTATTTTATTAATTCAAAAGGCTATGACATTCTCTTCCCTTTCCCTGGACAGATGTGAGGTGCTACAAGTATTAATATAAAATATTTGAACGAAATATGCGAGTAAGTGTAGTATGTTTTCAGCCTAGCATCTAGAAAAGAGAAAATTTCGCTTCCTTTTCATAAGGTAGCAGCTAACTCATGGTGTAGCTAACTTTTATGCAGCTAACTCATGGCGTTTGCCGCTATGGGCAGGCGTTTGTCATCGATTTTTAAACTACTTATTGATAAGTTATCGGGTTTAAATTTTGTAGATGACAATGCAATCTTGTAGATGACAATACAATGTAGTGAAACGATATCTTAAAAATTCCGTTTAGACGTCTAAAAAGTTTAATTTTGAGACGATTTTTTGTGTCTATATTTTCGTTTAACTCACAAACTAAAAATCTCAGAGAATTTTACTCTTTAGGCTATGGGATAGAGGGAGCAAAATACATTTTTAATGAAATTTGTATGAACATTTTAACATAATTTTAAATTTTGGACAAATTTGGAAAATTACTCGACATTTTCAATTATATAATTGCCATTACTTTAAAATTTCAGCGTATAAAAATGCGTCTGTTATAGAGCTTTGAAATTTGTCTGATGGTAAAACAATTACTTCCCCTTTTTTAAAAGAAGAATAAATAAAACTTTGACTGAACGATTTTGTATATTTTAAAAAACAGTATGCTGCTATACGAAGCAGAGGGGTAAAAGCATCAGTTCTTCCTTTGGCACCTTTATGGTTCAAGGTTATGATGTCATTACTTCATACCCGCTGCCACAAATAATTACTTTAATCAAAATATATTATAAAAAGATATATAAACTGCTAGGAAGATGACACAATTATTCTAAGTTCTTAATAGCTTAAAGCTATACAGATATCTATGAAAATATATTAAATTGTCACAGAATTCTGAAAATTTATAATTTTTTATGTCCCCCTTTTTTAAATAGATTGTGTATTCACAGTTTGTTTCATTAATGTCAGAAAACAACAATGTTTAAGGATAGAACAGCGTTTAAAATTATTTGCAATGAAAACTACCGCGTCATTTAAATTTTTTTTTCATTTCGTAAATTTATATATATTTTCTCCAGCATTTCCCCTTAAAATGTGACTTATATAATAATATTATAAGGGTATGTAATATTACATTCTTTCATGAGACTTCTAACATCCAAAAGTACGGCTAAGTAAATTCTAACATGCAAAAGTACGGCTGTTATAAAGACTTAAAATTTTCAAAGGTTATAAGACACACACTTGAACATGTTTTAAAACAAGAATGATAAAAAATATTAATTAGAAAATTTGCGAAAAATTTTTTAAGTAACTTTTGCTTTCTAGAATGTTAAAATTGGCCACGTTTTTATAACCTTTTATCTAATTTCCTCATGGCGTTTACCACTATGGTCAAAACTTTACCGTCGCTTATTAAACTGTATCCTGGCAAGCTGTGGAGCTCAAATTGTTTTCTGACACACTCATTATGGATGGCAAAATAATACACCATCGTGAAACGGCATTTTAAAATTTGATTTATCTACTTTAAAATTTAGTATTACAGCAATTTTTCAAACTTATCTTCGTTTAACGAACAAACTAAAACTAAGAGAAATGTATTGTATGGACCACATCTTCAGAGAGAGCTGAAAAAAAATCTTTCAAATGAAATCTGCACGAATTTGTTTTAATTTAATTTCTGATTTCTTAGTATTTGTTTAGATCATTTGGCGTAACAAAATTGTTGTAAGTAAAAGAATGAATAGTCATTTTTGAAAAACGATTTCTCAGTTTAATAATTTGATTGATAATATGTGATTGAGACTTAAAAAACAAAAATAAAAAGTATGTAAATTTTTTTATAAAATAAGATTTTATTTAAAAATTCATAAAACTATTAATGAATTGAAAGGAGAAAAGTAAGTTGTCATACATTTTATTCGACATAGTAGATCAAATTACTCTCTTTCAAAATTCAACTACAATTTCATATGACGAATAAAATAAATAAAAGCCTAGCTACCTAAATATATTAATCCAATTTCAATGTCAAAAGTATAAGCCATTATCTTTAGAAATTTATGAAGGATGCTATTCGAAGTTTAAAATTGCTGAACAATTTTGTAAAGAGAATTATTTAATATATTGCTCCAATAAAACTATATGCTAAATTATTTTTTCTTTTAGTTCGTTAATTATTTAATGAGTTTTAAATAAAAGCTTTTTTATAACATGTTTTATTTCTGCAGCTATCCGAAGCTTGTCCGAAGGCGACGGATGAAAAATAACGAGTCTTTTCGTAACCTTCAAGCAATACCGGAACAAGAACTTTTCAGATTATCATCGTTGCAACCAGAAGCATACAACTACTAATTCAGTTTTTGAAGCAGAATTTTGTCATTTAAGGTTATGTTTGGGGAAAAGGTCGACAAGGCAGAAACTGAAATACACATTGCTAATTACCAGTCTATTAAACCTGATCCCAGTTTGCTGTAGTCTTGTCGTACTATTGTACACCTTTATTCTAAAACTGTTTAACTCCAAAGATTATTTGTGTCAAGAAGTTAACATAATGAAAATGTGTCGTATGTTGGCAACAGGTCCTCTTAATTACCAGAATTTTCCAAGAAGAATTCTGGGTTTTAAAATTACGAAATTGAGGAGTTTTACTGCTTTTACAGACTGCCGTCTATTGTTTCAAGAAAAGAAAAAGTGGAGAAAAGTTTTTATCTCTTGTCACTAATCATAAACAAAGCGATTATTGCGTTTATCAGGGAAAACAAGTATCAAGAACATTCAATTCGTCATTTTGTCTACAGCGGTGCGGCTTCGGGCGCCAACTATTACAGAACTTATTGTTGCCACCTCAAGAGTTATTGCCGGTCTTGTCTAATTGCGCTATCTGCATTTGGTAACATGAATTATTTGTTTAATATCTTAGGCAATTAGTGGTTTTAAAGACACTGTTCTTTCATAGCTTGAAGTAGGTCAGTATCCTCTCCGGCTGTTTTGCTTTTTGGGTGCTTCCGATCAAGCAAAAACCTGAGATCTGTTGAATCGTTGCATATTACATAAACCGATCACTAAATAAAGAATACTCTCCGCGCAAGCGCATTTGACTAAAGTCTTTTCTCAGGGACCGAACTCATTTCTAGCGTCAGCATTCTCCCTACCCATCGGATACAGATCTTCAGTAACTCCAGCTTTTACACGCAGGGTGTTTTTTATTAATGCCTTTATCCGTAGTAATTTGAGAAACTGTCATGCATCTTTCGACATATAGTCCTCGATTTCAGTTTTTTTCCCTCCTGTGTGTACTTGTTTTGCACCTTATTCACTTCTGTAGTTTATGGACTTTCTGAAATATATTGTGATTAATGTACCTAGTATTTTTTTAACCCATGTTAGGAATCATTCCTTTAAACATTCACTAGGAGGACAGCGGTATGCAAAATAAAATAAAATATTTTTATACAGATAGTCTACCACACATGCTTAATTTTGTTTTTCGAAAAAGAAAGTGACTGGTAAGACACGTGAATCGCACTAAGAATTTTTTCCATTACAGTTCTTCCGATGACTTCTTCTCATACGTAGTTCCATTCCATTGCACTGATATTCTCATTTTTATAAACATGAGAGCCCTAGAAAATTAGGGCAACTTAAATGCTAATTTCTACTTGAAAATTAAATCGCGCGCATTTATAGATGAAACAATACATTAAGTCCCAGGGAACTGCACAGGAATTGGTTTTGTGTAAAGTAATTCCTTATAAATGTTTATAACATTACTGCAGATAACAAAATTAGTTTTTAAACTAATACCTTTTAAACTTCCACTAGCTAAATTTCTGTTTATATACTGTAATTCATAAAATAACATTATACGTTTGTCCCATTAAGTTTAACCTGGCAATAGGAGATACCTCTGGTTCAGAAATGATAACCATTTGCTGAGCAATTAAACGCAGAAGTTATTTCAGGCAAAATTTCTTTTATTTTTAAAGTCATATGCTGGATTATAACTCCATATACACAACACTAAGGCCGTCATCTTACAGTACGAGATTTTGTACATCTCCGTCTATACTTGTGCCGCCAATCTACTGAGAAATTCAGCTATTTTGCTAGAGCTCTTATTTGCCGGAAAAACTGTTTTCACCCATAAACGCGTTCAAGGTTTCAAATCATAAGTAATCGCTGGGTCGAGGTGCAGGTTATAAACCGGTTACTATCAAACATTCCACCGAAAATTCTAATGCAAATGCGGTTAGATGCTGGTGCGCATTATGGTACTGAACTTGAGAAAATCCCATCCCACCGATAAGCCGGTTTTATGACGCTTAACAGGCCTCGCCCAAAAGCATTATGGTGCAGGATGACCAGTTTATTTGTGGAAAGTTCTTTGTTGACAAAGTAGAGTTCTTACAACAAATAACTGCATTTCTCAATGGACTGCCGGAGAAGTGCATGACACCGGTATACAGAAATCTTTTTTTTCCAGTTTAATTAATGTCTTCATGTCATGGGTGCATATAAGGGTATTACAGCCCAAAGGCCACACCTTGCACAATGAGTTTGATCGAGGTTCTGTAGGCGATGGCAGATATGTGGATGAATTCTTGGATCCCCGTGTAAGTTATTCAGGGGTGCTTTAGGCCTAGACGTTTTGTGTCAGCAATTTTAGTGTCAGAATACTTGGCAATAGAAAGTACGTCTCGAATGGATTAGCCAATTTATACAACATGCTTAAATCCAATTGAGCATCAGATTTAAGCCTCATTTGTTATCCCTAATTTTGGCAAATAAGGATAACATCACATCTAAGTTGATATAATTTTCTAGGGTTCTTATGTTTCTAAAAATGAGAATATCAGTACTATGGAATATGCATGAGAAGAATACGTTTTGTTGGGAATTTGGAATTACATCACTAAACAATTTTTAAAGTCACTGGAAGAACAATAACGGGAAAAACGTAGCTATTTCGCGAAATTCTGCAATTAATATTTTTTCGAAAACCAAAATTTAAGGATGTTTGATACCTTTATCAAATATTTTACTTTATTTTTAGTTTTTTTGCCGTTGATTTGAAGTTCGTGAATTGCCTCCTCGGGCTCCCCCAGCATCTGAAAAGCCCACGTTCAGAAGAATAACATTCAATTTCAAAGGTTTTGGTGAACTAGTTTCGTTAAATTCTATGAAATCATGATGTGAGGTTTGCATTTCTGTCAGAGGTGATAATATTTAGTATTAAAAAAACTTTTATTGCCAAACTGAAAAGTTCGTTTCTCGTCATTTTTACGTTTTTATAAATTTGAATTTAACTCAGGATTTTAAAATTAAAAATACTGATTTAAAATTGATATACTAGGTATACATGGTAAATATGGTAATTTAGGCTAACAATGCATATGTACAAACTGTTTTTAAGCATTTTTCAACAAAATGCTTAATGTAAGTGCTATTTCGGTCAATCTCATTTAATTCTAATGAGCAGTGTGTTCCTATTGTTGCCTTTTTATAACTAAACGTGTATTACTTTCAGGACAAGTCTCGCATTTTACAGAGTTTCATTCCTATTATATGTAGATGACGTTTCTTATTTTCTTTGGCTTGCAATATAGATGGCTAATCACCAAACTGTTAAAATATATTTCATTCTATTAGAAATAAAATGATATGCATTACATTTAGCCTTTACTGATAATTTTGTGTTTATGAACACTTTTCGTATCACAAAAGCATCACCTTCGTTAATCTAACAAAGTTTAAAGCTAATCAACAAAAAACTTTCGAGCAAATGTTTACAACAGCTTTATGTTTCTAGCAAAAATTTTCTGATTTCATTTATATGGTTATTATTTATATTTTAGCATTGTTATGAATCCTTTCTCACAGTTTGGAGGCTTCATTTTTATGCTGCACTAACTTATCTAGCCTTTAGGATTCTTTATTTTACATTGGTAAGAATCTTGAAGATTCTCTAACATTTTACTCAATTTAATTTTACTTTTCGATGTATCGATTGCATTTACTGTGAACATTATATTCAGTACAAGACATGCATTTTGTTTCAGTACTCCAAAGGCTGGACAAAATAATAGCCAGCAATATATAGTTTATTTTCTGCTTCGCTTAAAAAATTAATTGTCCTGTGATAAGCGGTTTTATTTAAAATACATGATGCCTTCTTAATTCCCAACGTGAACACTATGACAGACTGAACAGCATGTATGACTTTCAGTTAAAATCCACTTAATGCAGTTAAAACACTTTTCTCTGCTTGTTAACAATTAAAGCTGGGAAACTAACATCACATAAGTTTATCTAAACCATTTCTCTGGTTGTCCATCAATAAATAAAAGTGCCTCAACGGCGATTTCAAGAAAAATGGCGAAAATCATTACAGAACCAAGCTAGATATCAACACGTTACTTTCCGCGTATGATATTTTGGGGTACCTTATTTCTATGAGTTCTTATAAGATCAGCAACCAACAGTTTCAGACAATTTCGATCTTCAGTGAAGCAGATCTTTTTAAAAAACTAAGTTCAATACTTATATTTACTCATATTGCCATTAATTATGGTCATTTTCGCAGTGGTCGATGAGATGCAGCGGCTATGCATTTGTTAATTTGATTATATTTTAACATTTGAAATGAGCATGCATTAATAAGTTAAGCTCTCCCTTCTTACAGAGTATTTTCTTAGTGTACCTGGAAGCATGTCCGTCTAGCAGTCGGAAGTTGCGGAGAGGGCACTGTAGTCGATTTCATTTTTTCCGGCTTCAGAAAAATTGTAAATACATTCTACAACATTAGCGAACATCCGGTTTTATAACTTCTCATTAAGGTCTTAATAATTGTGAGGTATTTTCTTCCTTCTCTATGTCTTCGTGGTGCAGCCGGAAATACATTCGACTAGTATTCAGAGATCTGGAGTTCGAATCACAGTGAAGGTATTGCACATTTTTACATTTCTGCATCGATAAAAGCTAATGAATCTAAACAATGTTCGAGTAGGTCCTTCAATCTTACATTTATTAAGCATATAAGTGTAGACGTTAAAGAAGAAGTGTAGACTTTAAAGAATTGAGTATTATACGTATCAAATCAAATGAATATACATTATCATAAATAATGTGGCAACATACACACATATTATATATGGCATTCATTATTACAGAAAAGTTATAAGCTATTTCTCCCGCTTTTTTTCGCATGCCTTCGCGGTGTAGTGGTCAAAACGCTCAACGCGTCACCGAGAGGTCTGTGGCTAGATTTCCGGCGAAGGCGTTGCTTATTTTTCAACTCACGTGCTTCCAAAATACCTAATGTCTGTACACTGGCGCCCGAAATAAAAAAGATTTGGCAATTGGGGCTCCTAACCACCAGTCGCCGTTCAAAAGGGGGAGTATATAAGGTATTTCACCCGCCTTCTTCGCATGCCTTCGTGGTGTAGTGGTCAGCACGCTTGACGAGTAACTGAGAGGTCCGTGGTTCGATTCCCGGCGAAGGCGTTGCTCATTTTTCATCTCTCCTGCTTCCAAAATATCTAATGACTCTACAAAGTATGCTATGACTTTGTGGTTTGGAGGAGAGATGGCTTTGCGAAGGCTATCTTGTGGGAAACACAGTCTTGTTCACGTGCACAGAAGTTACAGGCATCTAGTCTCTGTTAATTAGCATTTCGTATTTGACTGTATCTATCATAGTTCAAATTTCACTACTGGTTGGTTTCTGGTATGCCTTAACATTTCTAATTACTGTGAAACAGTCATATGCAAATCAGTATGAATCATTAGTTTTAGTTATTTATTTATACTTTATCATTTTTTTATTTCATTGAAACTGTGGCAAATACACTCATGTCCATAAGTTAAGGATAATTAGGAGTCACGCAGAAATCGAACTCTAAAAATAATTACATATATGACCTGTAAAATCACTACACACATCTTCAAGAATCATATGCAAATTTCAGGAAGTAACCAGATGACACCGATGGTGCGTCACAATGACGAGAGTGTAAGAGAGTGATATATAAGGAATACAGGCAAAGAAGTAAATTTGTTCGCAGGCGCTTTATAAGCATTTCAGTGCCATAACCGAATAGTTATCACACAAAGGACGCATTTGGATGATTTGTTACGTGGTAGAATTGTCGGCCGTCTGGAATGTGGGCGTACCCAACTGGAAGTATCAGACGAACTTGGAACTGCCCAGAGTGTCATCTCCAGGCTTTGGCAACGATTCCAAGATGATGGGAATGTGCGTAGACGTTACAGCACAAGTATCCCCAGAGTTACAACGGCGAATGAGGACCCGTATTTGGCAGTTACTGCCAAAAGAAACAGGCGAAGCACAGCCTCAGACCTGTCTCGTCAGCTCTCTTCAGCCACTGGTACGACAATTGCAAGGCAGACCATGTACAGACGCTTAGGGCCGATTGGTCTATATAATCGTAGATCTGTCAGATGCGTTGCACTTACTGAACTCACAGTCGCCTGCGGTTAGCCTGGAGTAGAGAGCATGCATTGTGGACACCGCAACAGTGGGCTTGCGTGATGTTTTCTGACGAGTCCAGGTTTAGCTTGCAGTCTGATTCTCGCCGGACTTTTATATGGAGAGTTCCAGGTACCCATTACCACCAAGAAAACATCATTGAACGACACCGTTACGGTGGTGCAGGAGTGCTCGTTTGGGGTAGAATTATTCTGGGTTCCAGAACTGACCTGCATGTTCAAAATGAAACCATGACAAGCCGAATCTATCGGGACGTCATTCTGGAACAACATGCACATTTGTTTCGGGGCGCCATGGGCTCACAATTTGTGCTTATGGATGACAACGCCCGTCCTCACCGTGCAAACATCGTAAGCGAATGCTTTAAATCAGAGGATATCACCCGTATCGACTGGCCAGCATTCTCACTGGACTTGAATCCAGTAGAGCACGTGTGGGACATGCTTGGCCGACGAGTTGCAGCCCGTCAACCTAATCCTACATGTCTACCAGAACTTCGGAGAGCATTGCTTTTTGAGTGGTGTAATATCCCCCAAGATCAGATCGATAATTTGATACTCAGCATGTTTAGACGATGTACGGACTGTATTGCATCGTCTGGGAGACATACAATGTATTAACAATCATAGCAACCATGTAATATTGGTTTTTTGTAAATAGGTGTTTTTTGTAATTTGCTCCAGGGAGAAAATATTGCTAATTTTTTTAATAATATCAAACATATAGCATCTTTCTTTTGCTCTTTACCTTTTGTTTAATAAATAAGCTTTACAAATAAGTCAAATTTGTTTTGCTTCTAACTCTTCCTTTGCCTGATTTTGCATTTTCCTTAATTTATGGACATGAGTGTATATGAAATCCTTAGCCCTATAGTGCGTACAGTGATATACTGTAATTTGTTAGTTTTCGTCACATGTCCTTAATTCTAATTTATTTTTCAATCTGTTTTATGCTAACAAATGCAGTTCATTATTATTCTGAAAGGTAATCAAACCTTCTTTCCGAAACATTATTTTACTTAAATTGAGGCAAGTAGAAAAGATTAAATATTTTTAAATAATTATTCATTACTTAGTGTATCATTCTTGAAATAATCCCATAATGTATTTCATCAAAATTGCTTTGGGGGAAGGATTTAGTGCTTTACTCTTAAAAAGGATTAAAGTGTAATGAGTTTTGGCAAACTTGAAGACGTGATCGTATCTCTACGTAGGAGATTTCTTTATGTTATTAGTGATTATATTTTATTACGCATCCTATCTGAACATTTCATATTTTGGGATTATAACTAAATGAAAGAAAGCTGTAAATTCTGAAAAATTCCTGGAAAGACTCATGTACCATATTCAGAAGAAAACGTATCACATCAAAATTAGTTTATACAATTATAAGTAAAATATATGGTATTTTCTCTAATCCAAGAGAAAAAACTACGCGGAAAAATAATTTTCCGACATTTTCTATATTTATAAATGACCAAATCA
>KK121829.1:220822-242221 GCA_000611955.2 Stegodyphus mimosarum
GATAGCTATATAATCAGGTACAGATGCAAAGATGAACAAATACATTGTACATGTTAGGCATACACTATTATGGTACTTGGTAGGCATGCAGTTATATTAAGGAAATGCTATATAATCAGGTACAGATGTAAAGATGAACAAATACATTACAGATTGTGGGATCCGTTAAAATAGTTCTGAATTAATCATAAAATTAAACATAATTGGGAATAAAACAAGGAAAATAATAATAATAATAATAAGTAAGACATTAAGTAAATTAATATATGTACAGAGCGGGCTGCTGACGGCACGGTGTCCAAGAAAAGAAGTCACTCCAGGCTGTCAGCAATGCTTTTAGCAATGGTAGTGCAGTCTCTAATGCGGCTGAGCGCATACTTGTTCTTAATTGTGTTCCTAAACCATGCCGGCATATTGATTGCAGCTGGTCTTTTTAAATGGGAATTCGCTGTGTGAGGGCAATCAAACAGATAGTGATCTGGATCACCAGTTCTCCCACAAATACATTGGCCACTGTCTCTTAGGCGAAATCTGTGAAGATACGACATATATGGGCCATGCCCTGTCAGATACTGCGTAAGGTGCGAGGAGTAACTAGACTTCTAGTACTAGACTACTAGTTTAGACTACTAGTATTTTACAACTTAGTATTTAACAACGCCCTGTACGGTGTGAACCTCTAACGCCTGCCCATCGGAGAAAGCGTTCTCTGTGGTGCCGGGAACACCCGAATTGGAGAGACAATGAATGGGGACGAGTACTCTTTACAGATGAGAGCAGATTTAGTCTGAGTTGCGATTCTAGACACATACAAATCAGGACAGAGCGGGAAACACTCAATAACCCCTTCAACATCATCAAAAGGGACTGTTTTGGAGGTCGCGGAGTTCTCGTTCGAGCAGACATAATGCTTGGTAGCCGGACCGACCTTCATATCTCCCAAGGACCTGGGACTGCTATTGTAACGAGGTTCTTCTTCCTTACATGCGTCTTTTCATTAGGGCTATGGGTCCTCAGTTCCTCTTCATGGACGACAACGCTCCACCTCATCGCACAGTTACTGTCGAAGAGCTGTTGGAGAGTGAAGATATTGAACACATGGATTGGTCGGCAAGGTCTCTGGATCTAAATCCCGTCAAGCATGTACGGAACCTACTAGGGAGACCCGTGGCAGCACGTAACTTATCGCCAGTAACGATTCCGAAACTGCGATTGGTGCTACAAGAGGAATGAGCAGCAGTGTCTCAACAGCTCATTAACAACCACATATCCAGCATGCACAAATGATGTGAAACCTGCCTAGCAGTCAGGGGAGATCATATCCCCTATTAAAGATCGGATGTTTCTTGCTGGACACCCATCACAGGGATGTTTCGGCCTTCAGTCGCATTGCGCTCCATGCTACTTTTTCAACAAAGCTTCTTTTTATCCCTCTGATTTCTCTTTTAGTAAGTGTTGCTTACATTACGCATGTCCTTACGTATTGGGGATCTTACGGTATTAAATGTGTTGATTTGGAAAGCTTTTGTACAAAGTTATATTGAAAAAACCGTCTCGTCCTTAATTTTTGCACACCAGTGTATACAGGGGATTACGTTAAATCACATTATCTTAACAAAAATCTTGTCATTAGGTTATTTTAAAAGCAGGAGAGGTGGGAAATGAGCAACGCCTTTGCCGGAAATCGAACAACGGACCCCTCGGTTACGTGTAGAGTGTGCTGACCGCGAAGGCATGCGAAGAAAGAGGGAGAAATACCTTTATACTTGAAGTAATGTAGCTGAGAGGTCCTGAAATGGTCCTGATGGTCCTTACCTGAGATGGTCCGTACACAGTCCTAAACAGGCTGAATGACGTGGTGGTTCGGATCTGTAAGTCATCGAACTCTAAGGCTAAGGGTGCTCATTACGACAGCTTCCTTACAGTGGCCATAGTACGTAGTGTATATAATTATAAATAGTAATGCAAATCATCTAAGACCATGATCCTTTTTGTATTTGATTTGTATTTAGTATTTGAAATTATTTTACAGTATTTGATTTGCTGAAAGTTACTTATTGCAATTATTGCTTATTTTGTTATTGTAATGTAATGGTATTGCATTGATACCTCAGTTGTAAGTTTGGCTTCTTGTCCAGGGATTGTACTGCCTTGGAAGTGCAGTCCTTAAGAAGAGGCCAGTGTTAAGGATTTCATTCGAAATCTAAGCCTAAAGTCGAATTTATGAATTAAATGAAAATTTAGCTAATTAACTAGAATTATAATTAAAACTGTTTTATTTTCCCATGCAACGCAGACGATTAAAGAAAGCTACGTCGGAAATGCAAAAATAAAAGAGCTCGTGCATTTAATATTTCATATATAAATATCTCGTAACTGCTGTTGCCGTCCACAAAAATCGAGAAACATCGAGTAAATATGTTTTACCAGGATGTTCTAGTGAATAATTAAAAAGCTTACAAAAGCCGAATTAAAACACCTCAGCTTAGTTGTAGCTGTTTGAAGCGAACTGTTGTTTACTTAATGCTGCTATTGATTGTAGCGAATTCACTGTAAGATAGAATACGTTTCTCTGTTTTTGAATTGATTTCTGTTTAACGTTCGAGATATTGAGATATTGTACGAATACCTCTGAGGAAATATTTTAGCATTTTGTTTTATTTCTTGTGAAAAGAATAAATTTTATTAACTTTTTAACGACTTGTGCATTCTATCCACAACGAACCCGTACGCACGCAACAATATTTATTAATGTCTCTTTTTTTATTAAACTTACTCGATTCTTTCTTTCACATTTCGAAATTTAGGTTCCTTCTAAATAAAATCCGCCCATTTTTTATTACATAAATTTTTACAATCATCTTAACGTACATGTATTTCTAAGCATACCGGCAAAAAATTAGAGTTTTTTATTCAGAATTTCCTACGATACACGTGAATTTTTATATTTGTGCACTTTGGAACTTGGCACATTTTTTAAAAGCGATAATAACACAAATGTGGTTTACGCACTTTGTTAAAATTCTTTGAAAGTATGAACGATAACATTTTTTCCTCTCGTCTGCAACGAAAAGAAGAAAAGGAAAATAGGTTGCTATAAATTAAGAAGTTTGTAAAGTAAATTATTCTCGGCGAAAACTGAAAAAATGCGTGAAGAGAAATTTTTTAATTTCTCCATACATTTCGCACCAAATTTACAAAATTTAATATTTAGGCATAATTTGAGTATTAGAATTGAAATATCGAAAAAAAATTGGCATGCCGTTTCAGAAAAAGTCAGATTTTGTGTCAAAATAGGTATGTTAGAATGATGCTGTATATAAATCCAATATATAGCCTAAGTCGTGCTTTCCAGATATGAAAAACGCAATTTAAATTTCGTCAGTCGGCCCAGTAGAACGGGAGATATAGAACTGTCCCCCTTTTGGGGCAGTGTACTCAGCATGAACCACGTTGCACACGCAAGCCATGGAATGTTACACTTGAAATCTATTAAGATTACTTTGATTCATTCTATGTACCGGTGTATTACACAAATTCTAGAATTTTTTTTTGAGCATGGGAAAGTAAAAAAAGACTATCTGACTAAGTACTGGGATGACTTCTTGGAGGGCTTTTTAAAGGAAACTGGCTATTCACGTCAAACATGGGAAAAAGTATAGAAACGTTCATGAAACTAACCTCTTTATCGAAATTTGAACATGGTCGAACTTCTAGCATTTAGCACTCTTACCGCTTGGCCACTGAATGGGCACCTTATTTTCAAGAATTTCTTAAGTTTATTATACTGTTTTTATCTCTATAGGCAAAGATATTAAATGTTCCATTTTAATCAAGTACTAAAGCGCTATTAATAATTTTAAAATCAAATAATGTTGTAGGAATTTCTCTTCCTCGAATTTATGCTCTGCTTCTTTAATTTAGATTTACACTGATATAATCATTTCAATGTCTATCACTTTCTAGACGGTTCAAATTTCTTCTTTCTGCAGCATGAAATAAAAATTTGTTTTTTAAGATGTAAATATAATTGATAGTCTTAGGATTAAGCAATTTGTTTAAATGTCAAAAATGATTTATTGCTTTAATCAATGTCTTAGGTCTAGAAAATTAATTTTGAATATAAATAAGTCATATGGCACTTGACAGTAAGTCCTTGTGCAGCTTAACCAAGAATAAAACATGCTCAGATTGATCCGAATAATTTCGAAGTACTTTAATTTTCGAAAAAGACATTAAAATCTCATCAGTGCTTTTCTTTCTTAAAGAAATATCTAAGTTATCGTTACTACTTTTGATAGACTACTAAAAGAGTAATAGATTTGAATTATTTATTTCGAACAAAGAAATCTTTGTCATATCTCGTTAAGTTTCAAGACGCACAAAAATTCGGTTTCTAGGAACACACTGTAATGTAGAAAAGAGAACTTCATTTAGAGAAAAGAAAATAATTTAAATTTCTTCATTAATTGCATTAACGCAGATTTAGTTTCAGCTAAGTACACCACGCAATCTTGCAAATGAAATTATGGGCAAATATTTACTTGATGAGTCGTTATTTTTGGCGCTTTACTGGATTATTACGTTCGACTTGTCTAGAATAGTTTTAGATTCTAATTGCGTTCAGAGCTGTGTTATGGACAGAAATGTATGTGGTAGTTTTAAAAGAATGGCTATAAAAGCTGAAGAAGAAAAAATCATATAGAAGAAGGAAAGAGAAGACGTGAAATTTTAGTGATGGGTTTCCGGAGACCCAGGCAACATGGATAAAAAAATCAGGGAAAGGTTGTTTTTTAAATCTTAGCGGACAACTTCATTAATCATCCTTGCATGATCTGATATCCGCAACAGATTTTTTGAAAAATGCAGTTTACTTCGACTATTTTGAATATTTTCGTTGATTGATTGCTTTCTCATTTGTTTGTGTTGCTTCTTATCATATTTTCGTTTGTTCCATTAATGTAAAAAAAATTAACGGTTTCTTAACACTCAATTAATTTTTCATAATGTATCCGGATTACCTATCCTGAAATATCCTTATACTTTATGCTTTATGGAACGAGATCCTTATGCTTTATGGAACGAGAATAACCACTAGTTTTCAAAAGTTTTATCAGATTCTTCCTTTCCTTTGGCACTTATCAAGGACCCTTTCATATTACTTACTCATTTTCAAAGCAGTCCAAAATATAAAAGTAAATACACCAAAATTTCACAATATGTTCTGAAAGAAATGTACCACATTTCTACAGCATGTTACTTAGAACACAAATAAAAAGACATTCAAGTGTATAATTAAGATGTACAAGTACAGGTACAGAGACAGTATAGGCATTTTTAGAACAATTTCGATAAATTAAAAAAAAGCAAGTGTTTTAAAATAAAAAATTCTAGCAACAGTTTATTATTTAAAATGAAATATCGTGTGCAAATATTAAACTTATTCTTCCTTCAAAATGTGGCGTGTAAACAAGCTGTGGATCGAAGGATATGTTTTTGCCTTTTCCGAAGAGAACTATACCTGTTCCATAATTCAAAAGAGCAGTGAAATACATGGTATTAAAATTTCGAAATGTAGAGTAAGTTACGTTATTTATGGGAAAGGGCAAAACCGTCAATCAACGTGAGAAGAAGACTTCAAAAGAATACGCGAAATAGGTAGGTATTGTTCTTAATATTTCTAAAGTTAAATCGTTGGTAACAGGAGAAAATCTGCTGAAACAGAAATTAATTGAAAAGTCTTTAAACACATCTGTAGCAACAATACATAAAATAATAAACGAAGATTTACAACGTAAAAAGCTAAAAAACGAAAAAAAAATGTAAGAAACTGATTTCGTCAATGCAAAGATAGTTTCAGTAAAGGGTTTATGCTTGTCATCTGTTTTTAATTTTACAGTAGGAAATAAAAAATAAGAAGAGTGGGGAAAATTTTTAATATCAACTGAAAATGCTATCAAGAGAAAAGGTTTAAGTTCAATATTAACAGAAGAAATGCCATTTCTTTATCCGAAGACAAAGCAAAAGATCATACTTCGATTTGTACCATTGCATTCCTTGAAAAAATAAAGACTGATACAGGTATTGCATATATATCTTTGCAATGTATTTCTACGAAGTCTGCTGAAGTTTCAGCTATAGACTATTGTGCCTTTGGTCTCTTGAAAAGGGCTCTTTCTAAGCATAAACCCACCACGATTGACAGACTTTCAAAAGTAGTGCAAGACGAATAGAAATCAATACCTCTAGAAAGTTTAGCAATAGGCCTTCTAACAAGTGATGCGGACTTATAGTCCAGAAAAAATATTATCAGATCGAACATTCTCTGTATTAGTGGACTGGGAGACCAGAAATTCACCGTTAGTCATACAGGGGATGTCCCGCCTTACTAGCTCTCAAGCCCCGCTCCCGGTATTGGAACACAACTCAACAATATAGCAGCCAGCAGTACTAATTTTTATAGAGATCAGGTGTAATAAGATGTTTTTTGTTCAAGAACTAAACAAAGTTAATAACTACACAGTAAAAATAAACAATAAGAAAAAGTCGTTATCAAAATATCATAGGTTTTGAATATATCTATAACAGTTCCGAGAATAATTCCGCATAAATCTTTCTTCTTAAGGAGTAAAAATATTTATAATTCTTCAACGAAAAAAGACTGAAGAGACAGAAGCTTATATAACACGACTATTGGGTCATATAAAAGGTCTCCATGTTTTTTTTTGCCACTAGATGGTGTTGATGCCCATACATCCGGCAACACTCACCCGATTATCTCAAACAAACATGTACTTAAAAGGTGACATTCAGCTTCCATTGTTTGTGGAGATAGATTTTTAATTCGTTCCTCGTGTAAAAAGCTATACTGATTTGAAAATGAGTGAAATATCTGAAGAAATACTCTATGTGATGTTTTACTATAAAAATGGTAAAAATGCTGCAAAAACATGCCGAAATATTTGTGAAGTGTACGGTGAGAATGGTGTGAGTGAACGGAGGACACAGGAGTGGTTTGCTCAATCCCGTTCCGGAAATTTCGATGTCAAGATACATCTCGCTCTGTTCGGCTAGCCACTGAAAACGTCGATGAAATTTTGCAACTAGTGGAGCAAGACCGGCACTCAAGTTCTCAGTAAATAGCGGAGACACTAAAACATCAACCACTTGACAGTTCGGAATCATTTGAAAAGAGCAGGCTACAAAAAGAAGCTCAATGGTTGGGTGCTACATGAATTAACGCAAAGAAATTTGATTTACCGAATTACCATTAGTGAAAAGCCGCTGAAACGGAATAAAATCGAACCATTTTTGAAGCGAAAAACTGGTCAACAGAAAGTTGTGTTCCATCATGACAATGCGCGGCCACACACATCTTTGATGATTCGGAACAAATTGACAGAACTTGGTTGAAAAGTTTTGATGCATCCACCGTATAGCCCGGACCTTGCATCGTCTGACTACCGTTTGGTTCGGTCTCTGCAAAACACTCTCCTTGATGGTAAAAAATTGGCCGACCGAAGTGCTGCTGAAAATCCCTTGGCCAAGTTTTTCGACACAAACCACAGAATTCTACACCGATGGAGTTACGAAGCTACCTGAAAAATGGCAAAATGGCAATAGATAATAATGGCTCATATGTGCTTGATTAAAACTGATTTTCAATAAAGGCAATTTTTCTTCAAAAATGTACCAAAAAACCTCGGAGAATTTTTATATGGCCCAATATTTACATGAAGAAGCTCAGCTATTTCTGTATGAACTTAAGTGTGAGTGAGTAAATACTTCGCGCTGAATTTACTAATAATTAATTTAATTTTTTTCAAGATACTATTTTATGCACATTCAAATTGTTAATTTGTTCCTTCAGGGGAGAAGTTTTGTGCTTGCTCTTAATAACTAACTACAGATCATGTACGTACAATTAAGCCACAGTACACCTGCCATCCTACAAAGAGTAATTTTTTTGTTACTTTCTGTTTTGTATAAAGAGCGAATTCTAATGACTCATTTATCTTTTGAATTAATTAGAAGATAAGATATATATACTGAACATCATTTATATACATTAATTAAATTCGGATAGTAAAAATGCATTTTATAACTGCGTAGTAAATTTTCCAACTAGTTTTCCTGTTGTATTAGAAGGCGAATACTAATTTTAAGCAGTTTAGCAAAATGTGCCTGAAATTTATAGCAAAGCACTTTATTTGAGACTTAATTGGCTTTACGCCACATTTTATGCAATGATTCACGTAAAACATTTAAAAAGCGATTTTTTAAGCATCTTAATAGTTATGACTGAGAAATAAAATGAATATGTAAGGTAGAAAAACATAAATCAATATGTTTTGAAAAGTAATAATTTTAGCATTTTATGCAATTCCACTATAGTGTTTTCGAAACAATCCCTTATTGATAGGACCCAAAAAGCTGTAATTAAAATTGTAAATATTATTTGAAAGATGAACTAATTTAACAGATTGATTTTGTGTTTCCTACTCACAGCATTTTGTACCACTAAATTAATTGCCCAGAGGGTATAGTGGTTAGGGGAGTCTCACTGCGAAACCAAAGGGCCCGAGTTCAAATCTCGGAGAAGGCGTGGATGTAAAATTGCCTCACTCTTAATAGGATGTAACGGTGGCCACTTATTACGCGCCTGCACCTCTGACTGTAGGAGCGGCCAATGCCGTTATAGGCAAGTGCCCGCCATTATGAGGAGAAAAACCTACTAAATTATGATCATAATATAATAATAAATTATTTTTGATTCTGATGAAGAAAGCCTGGTTATTTTGATGTCGAAATGTGCTGAGACCTTCCATTTGCAAATGAAAATGCAAAAAGCTAAATTTTCATGAGTAATAAATTTAAATTCATCTACTTCTATTAGATTTTATTCTACGCAAGAAGTCTTTCTAGTTTCATATTAAATACTTGCAAGATAAAAGTATTTTGCATTTCTTATAATTTATAATTTCTTATTAGTCCAAAGGAGCTTTGTCCCTAAAGGACTATTGTTTTCGTTTTGCGATTTTGCGTAGGTAACATTAAAAGTCTGAATCACTTTTCAAACTGTTGCCACAAAATCTTGTAGCGCTGTATAACATTTAAAAAAATGAAAAAATGAAGAATTTGCATAAATGTATGTATATTTATCTCTCCATATGTGATAAAACAACGGTACCTAGAGCCATCCTATTTTGAATAACATACGTTTCCACCCGAATATGCGCATCTGGAAGCCCGAATTTGGAATTTGTTTTATTATCTATTTCATATTTTGTGAAACTTTAACGATTTTGGATGAACAAACTCAAAGGATTTAAACGTGAGCAGTGGCAACACTCTACGGCAAAAAACACCTTTTTATCTAAAGCGCGCGGAACTGTGTATCAGAAATTCTAAAGATATACTCATTTTAAAATTATTTTGCGATATTGTTGTTGAACTGAATTTTATGGTTTAAGTGCGAAGAACATGATATTTAATAAACAAAAGTAACACACAAAACGTTAAAAAACGCCCCTTCACAAGTAATTTAAAATCTGAAACCTTTCGAATAAAAAAAATTTATTAAAATTATGCAAAATAAAAGAAGAAACATTCTAGTATTGCCGCATTTGTAAAATAAATTATCAAATCTAATATTATAATGTTCATTATATACAGATATTTTGATAAAATCTTTAGTCTGTCTTATCTTTTCATTCTTCAGACGCTCCAAGTTCATTCCAGAAGTACATGCAATTAGCTAAATGGACGAATAGAACAGAGATTTTCGAACTTTTTTCGTTACGGAAAAATTTGGCGGCGCACTAACAATTAGATAAATTTAAAAGCTTTTTACTTGATTAATAATTGATGAAGCTGTAATATAAAGTAGCATACTGTAATACTTTTCAATGGAATAGTTATAATATAAAGTAAACAAAATGTTTAGTTTATGATAAATTACAAAACACATTTAATATGAAATATGAGATTGGTATTTTTATTTATAATATCTTTCATCCAGAACAAAATAAAATTATTGCAAACTACCCAACTGAAAACTAGAATAAATGCTGAAGTAAACTGAAAATTTCTAAGTCCTTGGCAAAATCAATGTTAAATACTTTATATAATGCATTTCGCGACGCATAAATCTACTTTTACGATATATTGAAAACAGAAATTCTTTAAGTTACATCCCTTTATGCTACATATTAACGAATAGACGTTATTGAAAAATTAATAAATTAGTATTTATAGATTGTCATTACGAAAAAAGAATTGTACTTTTGAGATTTAAAAACAAATTAATGAATTACGTTTCATAAATAGCATTATAATTAAAACTTACTTACAACTAATTCTAATATTTATTTGTGTGGGCTCAGAAATAACGCTTAATATTGTGTTGTTAAAATAAAAACAAATATCATAATAAATTCTTTCTGAATTATCAAAACAAATTTGTAACTTAATTTTATGTTTATCCTTTCATAACCAGAAAATTCATAAACGTTTCAAACATCTTCTTCTGCAAAAGAGTACAAACAAAAAATAATTACTGAATGTTTATCATTTAATAACTAAGATACATATTGTCATATTGGAACAAATCGAGCAATGGCTGTTATCGACTTGAGCAACAGTTTTATTACCAGCGTTTCCTAGAAAATCCTTTTAATTTTATCTTTAGATTGAGAAACTAATAGCACAATTCTTTATGAAACAAATCTCTCGAGAAACTAGCATTTTTAAGAAACTAACATGCAAATTCTGAGCAACATTGGAGATATAGAGAAAAAGAAATTAGTTATAGTAAACGAGGGAAATTGAATGGTGATTTTGCTGCAGAAACAACCACACAAGTTGTAACACACGAAACAATACCAGTCCCTCTTTTGTCTAAAA
Source organism: Stegodyphus mimosarum (assembly GCA_000611955.2). Lineage (NCBI taxonomy): Eukaryota > Metazoa > Arthropoda > Arachnida > Araneae > Eresidae > Stegodyphus > Stegodyphus mimosarum. The sequence goes on from KK121829.1 coordinate 231,728, forward strand.
AGTAAACATTAAAAGCAATAAATTCAAGGTATGGTCAATGTACAGAAGAGGTAGGTTAAAAATTATAGTAAAACTTTGAGTTTGGTATCTTTTGAATTCATGACGTTTTTTAGTTAGAACTTTATAAAGCAACCTACATATTCGAATTTCTTTTGTTTTGAGCAAAGACAGCATAATTACTTTTTATTATATAAAATAAAGATTACTCTGCTTTTGTGAAATTAAGTAACTATCCATTTTTTTCTTTCATCTAAATTCGTAAGCCACAGACTGTGATTTTGTTTGGAGAAAACTATAGATTAATTTAATGGGCAAAGACAGTGTTAATTATACTAGCGTTACATGTCACAAACACTTAACGGCCTTTCATTAGTTTCGTTGTTATGATAATGTATTATCTCTGAACCTTAGAAGAATCTTGTACCTCTTGAATCAAACTGGGATGTTTATACAACTTAACATTCTTTAAATTAAATTTTCGAGTGCAATTTATCAGTGTCAGGAAGTGTGCATGTCTACAAGATGGCAACAGTGTTATTCAGATATCAAACCACTTCTCCCCTGAGAAATTCGTGTATGAGCCGGTTTCCTTCTACCTAACATTAATCAGGCGCAAAGTGAGCATAATTGGAAAAATACAAGATGCTTCCCTCGAAGCTCTGAACCTGAACCACGGAAAATCCTCTACTTTCCATCATTAATAACATATGCTCACCCGAGAAGATATAAGAACAAAAATCTTAAGACTTCGCCATCAAAACAACAACGATAACTCAAAGGGAAAAAAAGACATTTCTTGGGTCCTGATTTATAGCAAATCAGGATTTCCTCAGACTTCATGTAAAATGTCAATGCCTTGAAAAATGTTACTGGATTTTAACCTGCGGGATGAAGAAGATTAATAACTATGTGACAGGGTGCTTTGATGGGTGTTTCTTAGGAAGAACAATGGATGTTATTGACTTATGCATCAGTTTTGCCTTTCCAAGTTGCTCTAAATCCTGACTCAAGTTCGAAATTTAGAAAGAATTGCTTAAAATTTTAATAAACTGACTTTAGATGAATTAGAAAGCTTTTTGTAACTGAAATAGAAATTTTCAGATTTTTCTTACGCAAACCTTCAAATATTGAAACTTTCGGTTATAAATTAATGTATTCAAGATCCCAGTAGTTCATATGGCTTACTTCATGAGCGGTCCTTTCAAATTTTAAGTTACAAGAATTGCATTTATTCTCCAACCATTTAAGTAATTCTTGAGAAGAATTTTGTAATTTGAAGAATTTTGCTTCTGTTTGTTTGTTTCAAAGATTCCTATTCAATGCATATTTAAAAGTTGCTTTCTTTGTTTTTTCTTGCTTCATAGAACAAAACAACATTCCGTGTTATATTAAAATTAAATATGAATTCTGAGAATTTATTCTTCTAATGTTATGGTTCTGATGTACTATATTCCCTGATTAAATCTGTACGGAAGATTCCAGGATGGAGATGATTTAAGATTTTAGACAAGTTTGTTTATCATATTCCATCGTTTTAGCTACTTTAAAAGTAAAAATAACGTTAACAGATTTTGAAAACATTTGAACCAATGGATATGACTGATACGGAATTCTAACTAGAAATCGAGATGACTGCCAACAAAATAATAACTCTTGTTGTTATTTTGAAATTAATTTAGTACCCAATATCCGTGTTTATGTATTTAGTTTTAGGTAATGTTTATTCTTCAAGAATATTTGGATGGCTTATTTTGTTCTAAATTGCGTGAAAAGTATGAAATTCGAAAATATCTCTTTTTAAACTACTGCGCAGAATATGGATAGCACAAGGTTTGATAAGAAAAGGATGAAACCAATTTAGTAACATGAAAAGGTAAAGTGATTATGAACCCAAAAAGCACAAGGGAAGCATTTAATTCGGAATACGTTTTTAAAGCTACTATAACTCTTCTTTTGTTACTGCTATGGAATGATAGCTAAACTTTAGAAGACAGTTAAAATTACGTATTTTTGACGCATTTTAAAATGTCTTCTTCATCAGATGAGACATAGCCTGAAACATAAGAAGCAACATATTTTTCCTATTCTTAACTGGAGAAAATACTTCTTACATAAACTGAAGAGAAAATACTTCTTACATCAGTTTCGTTTCTTCTTACATCAGTTCATCAGTTCTGGAGAAAATACTTCTTACATCAGTTTCCGCTTCGAAAAAATATTGACATATTTGTATTTGAATCAACAGAACAAAAACGATGTAAAATTTTGTCTCTAAATTCTCTAAAATATATGTCTCCAAATTTCTAAACCTATGTCTACAACATTTTTCCATTACTGTGTTAATTACATATAAGTTTAAAATAAGAAATTATTTCTTTTAGACGTGGAATCTGATGCAGGCCCTTCTTCTTCAGGAAAAAAGTATTTTTGCTAAATGAGAGGAGTAACAATCGTTTTGATACCGAAAGCAACGAGTGGAGCAAAGCAAACACCAGTGTATCGTCATCTATGAAGGGAAATAGTAGTGCAACATGATAAAGGAAATATTAGAATTCTAAAAGCGTTAAGAAGGACTATTTGGGATTAATGCCATTAACTAAATAGTTCGATACAGAAACGGTGACCGTTTCTCCCATTTTCAGACACATTTTTTCCACCTGAAGAAGAGAATCCTTTGTCTCGATCGCCCTCGATATCCAAAGATTTCTGTTTAAACTATAAATGAGGTTGCTGTTTTCCGTAAATAAAAATTTTGTATACACTTATTATTTTTTAGAAGCAATCGAACTTTGAAGATAACAATTTCTGTAATATTACTGTTTCATTCGGAAACAATTACACAACATTACATATATACGCTGTACACTGACTTCGAAAAATATTTTTTATTTTCTTATAGGAATCTAAAATACATTAATTTTTTTACAATAATCTTACCATTTACTACACATATTCTAATGCCTATAGGACATATGTAAGTTTAGGGAAAATGAAAATTCACATATTTATTAAATGTACTTACTAAAAATATCAAACATAATTGGTTGTTTAGTATGCGTCATTTCAAAATATTATTTTAAAATAAACCCAGATTCGTTGCACATAGCTGCAAAACAGATACATATTTTTTGTACTTCTTAAGTATTTTCAGCTTCTATCATGTTTTGAGGCCTTCATGCCTAAGTACACTACCACTAGCTACACTAGTTTTAACCAGTCACTCCTCGTACCAACATGAGTGTTTATGATCACATCATCTCCTTTTACTCGGGACATGACGCCTCTCGGCCATGTGAAGCATTTGTAATAAACACTTGCCCTACTAAGAGATGTATTTTGATTTAGTCGTCTCTGTAAAAATTTTGGTCCTGAACAAGAATCAAATATTAGTCTTTATTCTATGAAAACAAGTTTATTGCCATTGAATCACTAAAGTCAATAATCAAAATCCTTAATACATCTACCTAGGTGACTTCGAATCCTCTCTGAACTTGGATTCACCCGTGATCTCATGATGCGGCGTTTTGTGAATTTTTCTTTTGGTAAGGCAAGTGTACAATGAATCTATATTACAGCAAGAATTTAATTTTAGAATAATTTCACTCACATTCTATAAGTCTTATTTTATGTTCGCAAATTATACTAAATATCGCATTCACGAAATGCAAAAATTGTCAGCATATACATATTATAAGCTTATATATTTAAATCATTTTAAACTTCCAAATGCAAATTCATACGCAAATGTTTAAAAAATTGCCCGAAAGTATATTTGGAAATTTCTGATGGTGTATGCTTCCAACATTTGAAAATTTCATATTTACTTTCCTATATTCACTAAATACACAGACGGAAGCAATAAATATTTTAAAAATATCACCCAAAAATCTCTTCACGTTCGAGTGTTTGGTTTAAAATGCCATGAATATTAACATACTAATAAATTCATGTGAGTTTTCCGGAATTTTCGGTTACTCCAGGAAGGCCTTTTTTATTTTATATCTTTCAAATTCTTACACATAAAGCAAAGTAAATCTTAGAATGTTGTGTAGCACATCACCGTAGCCCTCCAATACTATTTTACACCTTTCTGTATATTTATTCCTTGCATCCCCCTACCCCTCAACATCCCCGAAGGTGCGAAAGCCTTCGGTGAGTTTTGATATGCGACGCAAACGCCGCCACGTGACGAACAGCGGAAGATATTCCTGTTTGGCTGGGCTATGAATAATGCCATTATAAATCAGGGCGTGACTCTAAGCGCATATAAGAGCCGCCAGGAATACCCGGCTTTTTCTTTGTATTTTCTTTTCGCTTTTGTAATATTTTTATCTTCCTTTGGTGGGGGCGTTCGATCTCGGCTAGAATTATTGATTAGTTTCCGTACGGCAGTCACGTCTTTCAGTAGAAGTGCACGGTAGTTGATTTTTCGGTAATCATTTTTGTGTGTAAGAGCGCACTTCCAATATTTCAATTTCAGCATTGAGAGATGACTTTGGATATGAGATAGACATGTAAGCAAAGTGTCTCAGCGTCGCGATTATTTAACTGGATATACTGAAGCATCGATTTCAACAAGATAAAGATCTTAGCTACAGTTGCAAAAGCAGAACGTGAGAAGCGAGCAGATAAAATTGCTTAGTGAATATAATTTTTTTTGGCCTTTTTAAAGCAAAGAAATTTCATTGCATATATTCATTGCGCAGTTGTATTTCCGCACATAAAAAAACCGATCTACAAAAGATTCTTAAAATGAAACATATTTAATCAAATGAATCGATTAAAATGAAACATATTTAATCAAATGAATCGATTAAAATGAAACATATTTAATCAAATGAATCGATTAAAATGAAACATATTTAATCAAAGAGAAATGTTTATATTCTATTTGATAATGAACTCATGGACGTAGAGGTTTGGTCAATTAATTAAGACAAAATTCACGAGGTTTACTTGCCTAACAAAAGGTATGCCTTCCTGCAAGTGACAAGTGACGGTGGACGTGGGCACTGTCCCTTTACCATTAAGGTTAACCAGTACAGCACCACGTCCACCAGTGTCTAGAGTAGCCCGGATGTAGGGGCCGCACGAGAGCCAACCCCGAATGCCCAAACCCAATGATATTTTACGGGAAACTGTTGAACCTGAATTCAACTATCTGTATTTAGCAATCTTTCTTTCTTTCACATCGACAGATCAGCTGGCCCACCGGGTTAGGTGCAACAGTTTAGCAATCTTAGCATTTAGCATCTTCAAGCTGGAAGGTCCGAGTTTCGGTTTAGAAGCAATTGCTGGCATACCTTTTCTCATTGCGCAGCAGCAGCTTTGCTACTTGAAATGAAGTGTTCGTCAGGCTCAAATGTCAATTAGAATTCAAGTACTTACAAAGTAGTATTTCTGAAGTATGCTTTCATTAATCAGATTTGATATTTATATAAAACTTTTCAAAAATATTTGCATTTCATTTCTTTATAAGAATGGATGTAATATGAGATTCTGTTAAATTTCTCTTATTGATTGGATTGTTTCACTAAGGTGAAGTGCACGGAGGGTACGCAAATGGGAAAGGAGGGCATTCCACCTGGCATTGCTGCCTTAAGAACGTTATAGACCTCCCCCCTCGAGGTACACGGAGGGTATATCATTAACCATTATTCAGCACTAAATTAACAATTTTCCGTACATTATTTATTCCATGTCCGTTAAGTTTTGATATAGAATACCGTAGCGGAAGGAGCTTTCACTTTCCTTTGTGAGACGTATACACGAATGAACACGTGCTCTTAAAGCTACCTTCGCCTTGCAAAGATATTGGGCAATAATAAAAGTCTGTGCCTCATGCGATATTCGAACCCTTAACAGAGACATGGAAGAAAGACTCACTTAACACTATATAGCTCTTCTTAAATGTATAAGACATTTATTTATTAATTCCAAACAGAACTAAAATTTTATCAAATAATTTTTGCAGTAAAATTTCTTTGAAGAAAAGCATTAAAACAGAACAGCATACACAGCAGATATATGAAGTAATTCAATATGGTAGCATAAATTATAATTAAACAAAAAAATTCATCCGAAATATATCAAATAGAATCTGCTATGATTTTGTAAAATCTGGTCTATTACGTACCTAGCCCTTCAACACTGATCTTGTTTGGAGAAATGTAGATAATTCAGAATTTTTATAGGTATTTTCCATAGCATGAAGCCCTTTTTACTCATCCAATCATTTGGTTTTCAATAGAGACAGTAAGTAACGTAAGAAAACTTTAGCCAAACTCCAAAATGTGTTACCAGCAAATGCACCAAATCCCTACCCTAATCTGGTACAGAATTTATTACTTAGTTAGGCGGCCGTAATTCGAATGTTTTCTTCTATTTTATCCCACAAATGTTTGATATGTTATCAATAGCTTGAAAACATGGAAGTTAGAACGAAATTTGAAAATATTCATCATATTCTACAAATCAGTGAAAAAGAATGTGTACGACACTCTACGTTATGACTTTAAAATTTTAATTTTACCAGCAAGGAAAAAAAGTGTGAAATGCTAGACATAACATCTAAAGATGTTGGTGTAATGTTCGTACGTTGAAATATTCTGCATATGAGGGACTCCACTGGTTCTATAAGGATGTGTTAATTAAAATAAGCAACTAGGCCACCGTTGTTTTGGGAGGAGGGGAGAAGGATGGATGCAGTTTTGATATTGTGACAATATTTCGAGTGTTTATAAACGAAATCAAGTTCTTAAACTCAGAGGTAAGAATCCAGAGTTCATTCAGCCATGCACTAATACTTTTACAGAGGTAGATATTATATACTCTATCTGCATTAAAGTATTTGAAAATAACAGTTGTTAAGCATTTCTTTCGGGAATTGCTAGGCTTAAGGAGTTTCGTTTTAGGCTTCGTTCTTTTCTTTGCATACGAGAAAATTACAACTTTAAACAGCCAAAGTAGTTTTCCTCACGTGGCAATATATTCTTATTTTGCTAGCTCTCGAAACCTGCACACTGAAAACAATAAACATATACAAACGATTTTTTTCGAAGTGTTTAATTAGTGCTTTTTTAGGTTATAAATCTGCTTTCAATGGTAAGTTGGTGAAGAGATGTAGTTTCCTATTACGAAACTACATCACTTGACACTGAATGTGAAGAATTAAAATGTGTTTAGGTAATAAAGAAGTACATTAATGTCTGCAGCGGCAAAATACAGAATTTGAAAGTTGAAACCTTTAGGAATTTCAGTACGATCAAATTTAGGCAGTATATACAGCACAGGTGAGAAGGAGATTACTAAACATCGAATGGTAGGGGTAGCATGTGTTGTACTCGCATCCCATCGTCATATTAATCCGTAAAATCCGCTTGGAATGAGTATAATGTATATCAGTCCCAACTATCAAACGCTTTTAACTTCATTCCTTTTGAATTCTTTACTTTCCAGATTAAGATTTTCCTTTCTTTATGCTCTAGATTATTGAAGTTTGCCTTTGAGATTAAGAAGCCAGCGTAACTGTATAACATTAGCAATACATGGTGTAATCTTTGGCGCCTAAACTGCCTATAGTTAACAGATGGGTACACAAGTACTTTCTTATAGCAGTTAGACAAATATTGTCTCACCTGCCCCCCTCTATAAACTACGTTAAGTGCATGAATTATTTGTCATTGCTGTCAATAGTGTGATGGATGCGTAATGTAATCTGTATATTAAAGTGGCTGTAATTTCACACGTGTGTGCGTGTGTGAAAAAATACACAAGCAAAGATACTCAGACTACATTACTGCCCAGAGACTTTGATCATATTGAGAAAGATTATTCATGATCATGAGTATCACTACTTTGAGAGCTTTTCGCTTAAACTGTAGCTAAGATACAATTGTTGATTTGGAAGGCGAAAGCACATAATGTCTTGATGTGAGAGAAAGTGTGGTTAGGTAATGCTTTTCGTCTACTAGTTTCTGCGTATGTATTGGTCTGTACGTAGGATTTAAAACTGCAGAAGTATTCTGGAATGACGCATAAGTTGTTACGTAAGGAATTCGCTATAAAAATGCCTATATAGAAAGCTGGGCAAAATAAAACATGCAAATAAAAAGCAATTTTACTTTGACAGGAGAGAAAAATTAATATAGGGGCATAGGTGCATCTATGCGGTCTCTCAAGTCGAATCATGAATCACGAAATCAGTTGTAAATTTAAATTTAGAGATTGTAATGGATTTTATTGCTGCATGGAATAATTTTAAGACTGCAGTGGAGGTCTGTGTATTTACATGAATTACTCTGAAACTTACTACTGAAACAACTTCTTAATTCTTTTAATATGTGGTGCCTATCTTGAACGACAGATGGCGCTGACTTGGACGAGGGAACGGAATTCCATCTAATGTGGCAGTTGGCCTCGAGACGTACTGAATGAATAACGACGCTAGATTTAAAGACGTAAACAAAAGTGTATCATAGAAGCGAACTAAATTTACATAAACTTATTTGTAAGAAATGTAAATACTTTAAATGTAATTAAATGTGCTGTCCTTTCAAGAAGTTTCTTAGATACCTTTTTAAAAAGGTATTACCCCACAATTTATCAGAAGCGGGATTAAGGAATGCTTCAAGCAATTATTGAAAATCTACATTGATGCTGATATAGAACGCCATAATTAACTAGCTGGATTATCAATTGAATGACTATTCGAAGCTTGAAGGTATGTAATTTTGTTTTCATATTTTAAAATGATTTTAAGTGACATTAAAAAAATCTACGTTGCATTGAAGAATTGTAAAGCAGATAAGATTAGAACTTTACATAGATTTATTTTTGATTCTGATGGAGATCGGTCAAACCGAAAGAGAATTAGGAACTTTTCTGGATTTGATTTTGCTTTAGATAGTGACGAATTTCAAAAGAAATTAAAACATGTAGAAGAAAGTTTTTCATTTAATGAGCTAGTTACAATTTCTAATATCCTAAGCATTTCATTCGAAGGCGATAAATCAGAGCTAGCAAAAAGAATTCTATCTTTATTATGCAATATTGAAACATTAGCTGAAAATATAAATGGCGCCGTTACGTCTAGCTCGGATGAATCGGAAACAGAAGTAGAAAGAATACCAAACGATTTTTCAATGCAGCGCAATATTTTCGATAAGAAAAATTCTTCTATACAGTGTGATTATGCTTGTAAAAATGTTATTAATGGAAATTCTATAATTCAGAATGTTAATATTAATTATTCTGATATCGAAAGCACAATTACGAAGTTTAGTGCAGAATCGCATGAAAATGTTTTTCGTTGGATCGAGCATTTTGAAAATACTTCTAAACTATTTAATTTGTCTGATTTGCACAAATTTATTTTTGCCAAACGATCGCTTGGCGGGAAAGCTGCATTATTTATTCGAACAGAACCGGAAATTAATTCATGGTCAAAATTGAGAAAAGCTTTGATTGACGAATTCTCTTTTGAAATAAATTCTGCTAATTTACATGAATTGTTAAATCAAACGAAAATGAAAAATGGCGAATCGGCTCAAGAATATTTCTTAAAGATGAAAGAATTATGTAATTTTGGGAAAATAGATGACGCTGCCTTAATGCATTATGTTATAAAAGGAATAAATGACAGACACGAAAACAAAATGGTACTATATGGATGTAAAAACTTACTCGAATTTAAAGAAAAACTGAAAGTGTACGAAGTAATGAAAGACGATTTTGCAAAAAGTGAAGGTGCTTTCGATAGAACGAAAACGAAACATGATTTTAATGATAGAGCTAATTTAAAAAACGAAAATGTGAGTAAAAGTAAAGTAAAGAATGATGGTAAATCTGATATTAAATATAATAGTTTCGAAAGTCGTAACAATAAATTTTGTTTTAATTGTGGTTTAAAAAATCATATCTCTAAAAATTGTATTCATAAAGATAAGGGAATTAAATGTTTTAAATGCAAAGCTTTCGGTCATAAAGCTTCAGAATGCTCTAAAACAAATTCTAAACAAGAAGTAGCTAGTGTGAATGTTAATGTTGAATCAAAATTGAACAAATGCAAAGCTTTCGGTCATAAAGCTTCAGAATGCTCTAAAACAAATTCTAAACAAGAAGTAGCTAGTGTGAATGTTAATGTTGAATCAAAATTGAACAAATTGGTAATGATCGGTAATTTAAAGGTAAAATCTTTAATAAATACTGGAAGTCAGGCAACATTGCTTAGAAAATCTGTTTTTGATAAAGTAAATGTTAAAGAATTAAGTCCTTCGAATTCTACTTTGATGGGATTTGGGAAATGCCGAGTAGAACCATTAGGCTGTTTTAAAGAAAGTATTCAGATTGATGATTTTAAGTGTAGTGCTGACATTTGTGTAGTAAACAATGATGCTATGTCTTGTGACGTTATTATAGGACTCAATGTGTTAATGCAGGGCGAAACCCTAATAAATGAAAATGGAGTTACGATTAAAAATAAATCACTGTGCA